>JAODAL010026702.1:0-56267 GCA_025379985.1 Phyllomedusa bahiana | reverse complement strand
TCGCCCTGATAGGCGCCACACGGGTTCTATAGCTACAGACCTTTTCATCTTCCTGATAGGCTGCCACACGGTTGCTATACTACAGACCTTTTCATCTCTCCTGATAGGCGCCAGCACTGGTTGCTATAGCTACAGACCTGTTTCATCTCTCCTGATAGGCTGCCAGCACTGGTTGCTATAGCTATAGACCTGTTTCATCTCTCCTGATAGGCTGCCAGAACTGGTTGCTATAGCTACAGACCTGGCTTCTACTGCAGCCTAGTAGAAGCCAGTAAACACGCCCCTGAATTCAAAATGAAACCAAGAAAACAGGACTGAGTTAAGATGAATCGATATAGTGAGACAACCCCTTTAAGAGCCTCCTGTTCATTTTCTACATTTTTGCTGAGAAGCAGTAGATCAACGTATAGTGTGAGGATGTGCAGTTCATGTCTCTTTCTTCCCAGTTTGTAAAAGGACTATAAGAACAATTCCAGCGCTAACACATCCTGCTATGTTCTATAGATAAAATGTGCTGACATCAGAAATAACATGGATGGGGATGAGGTGTTGTAGGTAAGGCACTGACAATGCTATAGTTCCTGCTACATGGCCGACACAGCATTGTCATTGTCGCCAGAATTATAAATATGATATATAGCTATTCTTGTTACCTGAACACCCAAATGACTCCCTCACTTCCTCAGGGTATGTCCACACGATGTATTGCAGTGCGTATAGTATGCGTTGCAATACATCGTGTGTTTCGGGAGCTCGCGCTGATCAGCGCATACTCCCTAGGCGCGGAGAGGCCAGCAGCCCACCAACCCCATAGACACGAACTAAGCGGCACGAATATATGACATATCGCTTATCTCCCCCAACGTACAATATGATCGTATTGTACGCACTGGTGGACGAGGCGTCATCCATAGTTCTCTATGAGAGCTATGGATTACCGTAATTATGGGGCGCATTTCCCCGCGTATGAAGCGCAATACGCGGCAAAATGCGCCCTAAAATAAGCCGTGTGAACATAGCCTCACAGTTAATCTTAGAGAGAGAAAAACATATCCCTCCCAATCCTTTAGCGCATAATATCTAGCATCAAAGGCTAGAAGTTTAGTTTTCCATCAGGGATGTACAGTATTTCACAGAAGTAAGTACACCCCTCACATTTTTGTAAATATTGTATTCTATCTTTTCATGGGACAACACTGTGCCCACATCTACACTGTTATACAAGCCGTGCACTGACTACTTTACATTGTATCAAAGTCTCATATCTTCAGTGTTGTCCCATGAAAAGATAGAATACAATCTTTAGAAAAATGTGAGGGGTGTACTTACTTTTGTGAGATATTGTATAAGTTATAAACAGGGAATGGTGGTACATGTAATCCAAAGGTTATGTTAATGAGAGAGGAAGTAGCTAGCTTCTCGTTATACTTGGGATTTTCAGTGACACATACAGTCATATGAAAAAGTTTGGGCACCCCTATTAATCTTAATAATTTTTAGTTCTAAATATTTGGGTTTTTTGCAACAGCCATTTCAATTTGATATATCTAATAACTGATGGACACAGTAATATTTCCGGATTGAAATTGAGGTTTATTGTACTAACACAAAAATGTGCAATATTAGTTTTAGATATATCAAATTGAAATGGCTGTTGCAAATACCCAAATATTTAGAACTAAAAATGATTTAGATTAATAGGGGTGCCCAAACTTTTTCATATGACTGTAGATCATAAACAGTGTTGGCTAAAATCTCTATTTCTCATTATATGAACTTTCAATATTTTTTATTTATTTTTATGCTTTCATTTTTATTTTACTTTACATTACATTCCCCCTAGGGTACTTGACCACTAGGGGTGCAATTCTTAGTACACCCTTCTGCATTGTATAAACAATGTAGAAGGTAGTTCAAAGATAGCAGTTTTAGCACTTACTGCTAGTGTACACAAGTTTCTCTAGGTTACTGACCACCTCTTCCACACTCCTCCCCTTATTTAAATTGCTTCCCCAGACTGCCCCCCAAAAACCCCAAAAGAGTCCCTCCCTATGATGGGGGTCTCTAGAACGGAGCTTTTTTTACCTAATTTAAAATAACAATTTTTAAACCCTTTTGAGTTCTGTAGCTTTGTGAACTACAGGTTATAAACCTCCAGCAGTCAAATAATTTAAAACGGGAAATAGCGGGAAAAGGGCGGGAGCTGATATCCCAATCTTGTTTTAAAAAACCCCCACATTCTGCCCCGGGAAGCGTGAGTCTAAAGCTGCCTGTGGCCCCTGTGAAATGTCAGGGAAATAAATACCCTCTTTAAAGGGTTGTCTCACCCTTAGGGTTTTTCATAGAGTCAGCGCAGCTTTCATTCATGCATCCTGGGCCCTTTTGTTGGCAAGCTGCCCGTAATTAGCATATGAAAAAATAAATTTTTGGGTCTGCCATAATTTAAAAATATTCTGGAAAAAAAGGTGCACACTGAAAAGGCCCAAAATATACGTTTAAAACAAATATCAAATTGGGACACTAAAGACTAAATTAAAAACCCCAAGGCATATGGAAATATTGGGAAAAGCATTACTGCAAAGGGAAAAAATGAAAAACCTGGGGCTCTTAGTTTACAGTATTTGATCAAAATTGTATTAAACCACCTCCCCCAAAAATTTAAGGGGTCCCCGAGCAGGTGGGGTCCCTACACAAAAAAATGTTAAAATTCCCCTAGGCGTCAATACAGACTGGGACTTCAGGGGATGGAGGAACTAGCAACTGAATTTTTCCCCGCACTGGTTTTAAAAGAGGGAGCTGTGTGCAGCAAGCCAAAAGAGATCGCCCTCCAAATGAACAAAAAAACATTTTTGCCTGCCAAAATATTAAATATATTTTTAAAAAACGGGGCACACTGAAAAGGCAATATTTTACGTTTTTAAAACAAATATCAGGGCACACTAAAAACAAAGTAAAAAACCCCAAGGCAAAATGGAAATAATTTGGGAAAAAAGGGATTACTTTCAAGGAAAATATGAAAAACCTGGGGCTCTTTTCATATTTTTCCTTTGCAAATAAAAGCATTTTCCAATTTTTCCATATGCCTTGAGGTTTAAATTAATCTTTTTGTGTGCCCCTGAATTTTTGTATTAAACGTATATAAGGCCTTTTTTAGTGTGCAACCCCGTTTTTTTAAAAAATATATTTAATAGTGCAGAGCCAAAAAATTTTTTTTAGTTCATTTGAAAGGTTTTGGGGATCTCATTGGCTTCTGCAACAGCTGCCTCTCTTTAAACCCCCCCCCCCCCGTGCAGGGTAATTCAGTTGCTAGTTCCCTACCATAACCCCAAAACGCAGTCTTATTGACGCCTAAATGGGGGTAACAAATTTAAGTGTAGGGGCTCACCTGCTCTGGGATCCCTTGACGTTTTGGGGGGTGAGGCTTAATACAATCTTTGAAACAAATACTGTAAACTAAAAGTCCCAGGTTTTTTATATTTTTCCCTTTGCAGTAATGCAATTTTCCCAAAAATTTTCCCTATGCCTGAGGGTTTTTCTTAGTCTTTATGGGGCCCAGATATTTGGGATTAAACGTAATATTGCCTTTTTTAGTGTGCACCTGTTTTTTTTAGAATATATTTAATATGTGGGAGAGCCAAAATATGTTTTGTAGTTTATTTGAGAGTGGCGAAACTCTTTGGGCTTGCTGCACACAGCTGCCTCTCTTAAACCAGTGCAGGATAATTCAGTTGCTATTTTCCTACCATACCCTGAAGCGCAGTCTGTTTGACGCCTAGTGAGGTAACATATTTAGTGTAGGACTCACCTGCTCTGGGATCCCCTTGACGTTTTGGGAGGTGAGCTTAATACAATCTTTGATCAAATACTGTAAACTAAGAGTCCCAGGTTTTTCATATTTTCCTTAGCAGTAATGCATTTCCAATATTTCCATATGCCTTGAGGTTTTACTTAGTCTTTAGTGTGCCACTGATATTTGTATTAAATGTAATTAGCATATGAGCTCCGTGTATTCAGACCTCTGCTAATTAGTCTAGATTAGATAAACAATCTCCTGCTACCAGGTCCAGAGAAGCTTCAGAGCTAAAGTAAACAGTAGTAATTAGTCTCCTTTGTTAGATCAGATAACACACAAGCTCTCAGTTCTGTGCCCAGACCTGTGTGATGATGTCACTCCCTGCTATCAGATAAAACAAACAGCAGGGGAGAAAAAGCAAACAGGTCAGTTACTAGAGAAACCTGAAAGCCCTCAGAAGGTGATAAAATCACTTTTAGCTCCTCAGCAAAAAAAAAGTGAACAAAGCAATATATTTGGAAAATGTTTTCATTTAGTGTTCCCTACATGTTGAAAGCTAATCCTTGCAGTGAGACAACCCCTTTAAGTCTCTTAACATTTTCGAGTAAACAGGAAGTGTGTGCTGAGACTGAGGTTGGGAAGGAAGAAGATCCAAGCACAAGCAAAGTATCCCGGGGCTTGCGATTTTATAGGACAAAGGAACAAAGCTTTCAAAGAAAATGCTGCTGCTCAGTTGCAGAGAAGGGAGGCTACATTCAGCTTAGGAATAGCACATGTTAGCAGAGAAACATCACCAGGAAATGAATGAAGACTTATGCAGACAATGTGAGAGTTTGTTATGTTGTTTCGTTGGACAGCCTCTTTAGATATATTACAAATTTTCACAATTAACCTAATTTCATAACCGAGAGCTAAATACTTTTCTACTGAATTATTTTATTTTATGTTGATAGGACAAGAGCCGGCTCACCTGACACATTTTCATCAATCTCGTTCCCTGTAGTTGTCACATTTGAGGCTATGTCAAGGAATGATGTGATCTTGCCTTTAAGTTTCGTAAATGTCACTTTTGCAATTGGTGGCAGAGTTTTTAGCCGAGGATAAAAGAATGAGTTTGCTGGATGATTCGGTGAGGAAGATGTAATCTGGCACAGAAGAGAAACATGTTTACAAATGCAATTTCACTTCGGAAAGAGAACGTTCATATAACTTTTAATAAACTCTTAACCTGTTTTTATTGAGGGAAACATACAATACAATACAATACAATACATACAATATTATGAGCCATGGTTATGGTGTAGCCAGGTTTCTGTCTAAGGGTATGTTCACACAACGTTTTTCAGATCCTTTTTTCAGACCCAAAACGGATCCAAAAAAACGTATCTAACAACGTGCAGTGCGATTTACATTGGTTTTAATGTAAAACACTCAACATTCTATAATAAACATTAATAAATTTATTAGTTAAAACTTCTATTAACACCCATTCTATACTAAAAAACTGCTTTTATATAGTTCAATACATATAAAAAGCGAGTTATAAGATTAAACACATGTAAAATGCTGGAAGCACCCTCTAGTGGGCTTTATCGGAAACACATGTAAAATGCTTTCAGTTATGGCGCCCTCTATTAGGCATCCTCTTACACAACTTAACCACTTTCCACTCTAAGTGAAAATATAGGTCATTACGTTACTGAAGTTCAAACAGTTCTTTAGATCAAATGAGACCTCTACAGGGCCGATTTAGTATATGACATATCCTTACATACATACATGTAAGGGTAAAGTATATTACTATATTACTTAAGATGCTACCTTTTCAAACTACAACCTGTGAATATACTGTATATTGAAAAACAGATCCGAAAAACACATCTAAAAATGCATCAAAAATGCATCCAAAACGCTTCCAAAAAAGCATCAGCTGCTGCGTTTTTGGATACTTTTTGGGATGCAGTTTGGATGCAGTTTTCAATGTGTTTTTCTGCAAATGAAAAACGGATCAGAAAACAGATCCAAAACATTGTGTGAACATACCCTAAGGAGCAGTAGGTTGTTGTCAAAAAAGCTACAGTTTAATTGTTTTAAAGGTGTCCAGGAGCCAATGCCACTACAAGGTACACCTGAGCAAATATGATGGTCCAGGGGGCTTAGGGACCTACATCAATCTGGGTAAATATGTTATATGCTTGTTATGTCAAACTTAAAATATTATTAGAGATAATGGTCCAGTGGGTTTGTAGGACCTAGATCAACATGCTCTATGCTTGTTATGTCAAAGCCAGGAAACTATATAAGACCATGGACCATTGGATTTGGAGGACCTGGGTCAGTCTGGGTAAATACGCTCTATGCTTGTTTTGTCATAGCTACAATATTATAAGAAATCATGGTCCAGTGGGTTTGTAGGACCTAGATCTATCTGGTTAAAAATATGCTCTATGCTTGTTATGTCAAAGCCAGGAAACTATATGAGACCATGGACCATTGGGCTTGGAGGACCTGGGTCAGTCTGGGTAAACATGCTCTATGCTTGTTATTTCAAAACCAGTAAACTATATGAAACCATGGACCATGGGCATGGAGGAACCTGGGTCAACCTGGTTGAATATGCTCTATGCTTGTTATGTCAAAACCAGTAAACTATATGAAACAATGGACCAGTGGGCATGGAGGAACCTGGGTCAACCTGGTTGAATATGCTCTATGCTTGTTATGTCATAGCTACAATATTATAAGAAATCATGGTCCAGTGGGTTTGTAGGACCTAGATCTATCTAGGTAAACATGCTCTATGCTTGTTATGTCAAAGGCAGGAAACTATATGATACCATGGACCAGTGGCCTTGGAGGACCTAGTTCAGTGTGGTTAAATATGCTCTATGATTGTTATGTCATAGCTACAATATTATAAGAAGTCATGGTCCAGTTGGTTTGTAGGACCTAGATCTATCTGGGTAAACATGCTCTATGCTTGTTATATCAAAGCCAGGAAACTATATGAGACCATGGACCCGCGGGCTCGGAAGACCTAGATCAATCTGGTTAAATATGCTTTATGCTTGTTATGTCACAGCTAGAATATTATAACAGATTATGGTCCAGTGGTTTTGTAGGACCCAGATCAATCTGGGTAAACATGCTCTATACTTGTTATGTCAAAGCCAGGAAACTATATGAGACCATGGACCATTGGGCTTGGAGGACCTGGGTCAGTCTGGGTAAATACATTCTATGCTTGTTTTGTCATACCTACAATATTATAAGAAATCATGGTCCAGTGAGTTTGTAGGACCTAGATCTATCTGGGTAAACATGTTCTATGCTTGTTATGTCAAAACCAGGAAAGTATATGAGACCATAGACCAGTGGGCTTGGAGGACCTGGGTCAGTCTGGGTGAATATGCTCTATGTTTGCTATGTCACAGCTAGGATATTATAAGAGACCATAGTCCAGAGGGCTTGGAATAACATAATTTTCTAATGATATTTTCCCTTTAAAATGATGTAAACCTACATACCTCACTCACAGTGCCCTGCGGGATGGTGGCGAAATTTGGTGAAGAGAATGTAAATCCACTGTCAGTGCCAGCGTCGTACGGATGGAGATCTATGGACACACTCTGTTTCCAAGTCTTTCCATCACAGAGGTTTATACTATCGATTACCACAAACCAATCAGTACTTGGTACGATTCTTACCATGAACGAAACCTGAACGTGGATAAGATACAGAGAGGAAATGAAAGTCACTCTTCAGCTAATGTAAGACCGGTCGTCATACAGTCATATACCGTACGAAATTGCCATATCACTGTCAGTTATGATTTTCCTACACAGTAACTCTTAATATCAAAGTTAATATCAAAGGCATTCTACCTGCTCAGACCAATTCCTGTCCATATGTGGCAATATTATAGTAGTTATATTCTTGTACATAGGAGGCCGTATTATAGTAGTTATATTCTTGTACATAGGATCAGTATTATAGTAGTTATATTCTTCTACATTATTGTAGTAGTTATATACTTGTACATAGGGGCAATATTATAGTAGTTATATTCTTGTACATAGGAGGCAGTATTGTAGTAGTTCTATCCTTGTACATAGGAGGCAGTATTATAGTAGTTATATTCTTGTACAAGGAGGCAGTATATAGTAGTTATATCCTTGTACATAGAGGCAGTATTATAGTAGTTTATATTCTTGTACATAGGAGGCAGTATTATATAGAGTTATATTCTTGTACATAGGAGCAGTATTATAGTAGTTTATATTCTTGAACATGGGAGCAGTATTATAGTAGCTATATTCTTGTACATAGGGGGCAGTGTTATAGTGGTTAAAATTCTTGTACATAGGGGTAGAAATTATAGTAGTTATATTCTTGTACATAGGAGCAGTTTTATAGTATTATATTCTTAACATGGGGGGCAGTATTATAGTAGTTATATTCTTGTACATAGGAGGCAGTATTATAGTAGTTATATTCTTGTACATAATGGCAGTATTATAGTAGTTATATTCTTGTACATAGGAGGCAGTATTATATTAGTTATATTCTCGTACATAGGGCAGTATTATAGTATTAAATTCTTGTAACATAGGAGGCAGTATTATGGGTAGTTATATTCTTGTACATAGGAGGTAGTATTATAGTATTATATTCTTGTACATAGGGGCAAAAAATTATAGTAGTTATATTCTGTACATAGGAGGCAGTATTATAGTAGTTAAAATTCTCATACATAGGGGCAGTAATTATAGTAGTTATATTCTTGTACATAGGAGGCAGAAATTATAGTAGTTAAAATTCTTGTACATAGGAGGTAGTATTAAATAGTAGTTATATTCTTGTACATAGGGGCAATATTATAGTAGTTATATTCCTGTACATAGATAAATTGAGTGTTTGTCTACACTTGTGTGAGACAAAACGCTCGGGAGGCAGATATTAGCGCTCAGGCTTAAAACAGTATAAAATAAAACAAAAAGAAAGAAGAGAACACTAGGCACCTAGCCAAAATTTAGTGTCTCTTTATTCCAGAAATAAAATCAAAGACGCGTTTCACAGAGGTCTACGCTGCTTCCTCAGTTTGCACATATCGAACAGAAGCAGAGTAGACCTCTGTGATACGCGTCTTTGATTTTATTTCTGGAATAAAGAGACACTAAAATCTGGCTAGGTGCTGTCACGGAACATGCCGCGGCCTGTGCCTTGGACCGCGGACGTGTCCGTGCCCCTGTTTCTGGGTCTGCTGTGGCTCCCTATGCGGGGCTCACAGCGGCTGGTGTCATTGTACTCTGTACCTGCTCCTGTGTCCAGTGCTGCTCAGTGCTACTCACCTGGCCACGCTTCCACGCGTGTCCGTCCTCTGTGGCTTCCTCGGCGTGTGTGCGCACACCTGTTTCTCTGCTGGTTCCTGACGTATGTCCTATCTCCACTACCTGCTGAACTCCTGTCGCCGCACCAGTCAGCTAAAACCTGCTGATACCTGGCATCCCGCCTACTCTGTTATCTCCCTGGGACTGTGCATATGTTTACAGCTACACCATCCGTTTAACCGTCACCAGTGTTTGCTATCCAGTGTCCTGCACTTCGGCTATCCACCGCGTGTATTGCCATCTGCGCCCGCGTTGGGCCCGGAGGATCCGCCATACCCGGACGTTTCCAGCTATCCTGGTTGGCAAACGTGACAGTACGAACTGACCATAATATATGGATCCCGCCGGAGTGACTCTACCTGATCTAGTAGCTGTAATCAACCGTCATGGCACGCACCTGGAGCAACTCTTCCAGAAACTACAGACAATTACCGCACGTCTGATGAATTTTCATCTGCACTGGCACCTACACCAGCTCCCCTACCTGCAGTAAACTCCGCCTCCCACTGCCATGTCCAGTCCCCCGCCTGCACCTACCTCTGCCTGCCCGTTACTACGGAGACCCTCTTACATGTCGCGGATTCATCAACCAGTGTACCATACACGTCGAGGTCCTGGCACACCAGTTCCCGTCCGATAGAGCCAAGATGGCGTTTATCATCAGTCTGCTCTCAGGTGAAGCCTTGGCCTGGGCCTCACCCCTCTGGGAGAGAGGGGCTCTGCTGACAGGGGACATCCAAGAGTTTCTGTGCACCTTCCGGAAATTTTTTGGACAACCTGGGCGCAATACCTCTGCGGCATCTGCTCTGCTCCGTGCCTGTCAAGGCGAATCTTCTGTCGGCCAGTATGCCATCCGGTTTCGTACCCTGGCTTCTGAACTCGATTGGAACAACGAGGACCGACCTTGTTGCAGCCTTCTGGGGGGGCCTCGCTGGGCGCATCAAGGAAACTGCGGTCGTGACCCCAACAAGTAACCTGGACAACCCATTGCTCTGGCTACAAAGATCGACATACGTTTTGCTGAAAGAGAGCTAGAGCTTCGCCAGCAGTCATCGCACTTCCGTCCTCGCAAGTCTTCACCTCACCGTGTACCTTCACCCCCAAGTCTACGTCACCAGGCACCTGCGTTCCCACAAGATGTTCCTATGGAGGTGAATCATGCTCATCTAAGCCTTATTGAACGCACTCACCGGCGCAGTCTGAACCTGTGTTTATACTGTGGCAGTCCCAAGCACTATCTGAAGAACTGCCCAGCCCGCCCTGCTGCGCCCCGGAAACCTCCATGCCATGGTGTTGAAGTGTCCCTGAATAAAGATGCCTCTGCTCCTCGTCTGACCACCCCGGTCACCCTCTGTCATGATTCCGGTACTAAAATTCAAGTTTCTGCGTTGTTGGACTCTGGTTCGTCTGAGAACTTTATCCACCCGTCTCTTCTTGACAAGTATTGCCTGGCTGTCTCTTGTCTGGATAAACCGCTGCGTTTCTCCTCCATCAACGGGGAGATCATGAAAGAACCAGTGCGTTACCGTACCAAGCCTCTGTCTCTGCAAATCGGAAGTTCCCACCAAGAGGACATCTCATTCTACGTTTTGCCTAATGCTTCTGCTTCTGTCTTGCTTGGCCTTCCGTGGTTCCAGCATCACAGTCCATCCTTAGATTGGAAAACGGGTGAAGTTCTCCAGTGGGGCGAGCCATGTCATTCTCGCTGCCTGAAGCCTGCCCATCCGGAGTAGTCCCGCCCACCCGTTATCCTGCCCGTTTCTGCTGTGCTGCCTGAAGAGGACCCTCAAGCACAAGAAGAGCTCCTGGTCTGTAAAGACACCTCTGATTCCCTCCCACCTCTCCCCTGCCTACTGTTTCTCCTTCTTCTCCCCAGGTCCAAGAAGATATCCGGGACTCTCTGGACGCCTCCTCTGAAGACAGTTCCTGGGATACCGAGGAGGCGGTGGTTACCCCTGGCGGTTATGTGGGTACCCGGCTAGCCCGGAGGGGAGGGCTTAAGGGGGGGGGACGGTCACGGATCACGCCGCGGCCTGTGCCTTGGACCGCGGTCGTGTCCGTGCCTCTGTGGCTCCCTGTGCGGGGAGCGTTGGTGTCTTTATGCTCTGTACCTGCTCCTGTGTCCAGTGCTGCTCAGTGCTACTCACCTGGCCACGCTCCTGCTCGTGTCCGTCCTCTGTGGCTTCCTCGGCATGTGTGCACACCCCATAGGGCGCGTGCGCGCCAGCCTGCTGACATTTAAAGACCACAGTGCTCCTGCTTCCTGCCTGTGACCTGTGACCCTTGCCTTCATAAGGAACTTCCTCCCTGTACTCTGGTCAGTTCATTGGTGTTGTTCCATAGAGTTAGACCGCTGCTGCTGAAGCTCCTGCTGAGTTAACCTCCTGGTTTCCAGTGTGTCTGCTGAAGCTTCTGTTGAACGTCTGCATTATCCTGCACTGTCCAGCACACCTGTTTCTCTGCTGGTTCCTGACGTATGTCCTATCTCCACAACCTGCTGAACTCCTGTTGCTGCACCAATCAGCTAAAACCTGCTGATACCTGGCATCCCGCCTACTCTGTTATCTCCCTGGGACTGTGCATACGTTTACAGCTACACCATCCGTTTAACCGTCACCAGTGTTTGCTATCCAGTGTCCTGCACTTCGGCTATCCACCATGTGTATTGCCATCTGCGCCCACGGTGGGCCCAGAGGATCCGCCATACTCGGATGTTTCTAGCCCTGTGGTTATAGAAAACGTGACAGGTGCCTAGTGTTCTCTTCTTTCTTTTTGTTTTATTTTATACTGTTTTAAGCCTGAGCGCTAATATCGGCCCCCCCCCCCCCCCGAGCGTTTTGTCCCACACAAGTGTAGACAAACACTCGACTTATCTATCCAATACCGGAGAGGACCGTGAATTTCTGAGGAGCTCTCCGCCCTGAAGACAGACGGCTGTTCAGCTTCGGGATCTCTGGGGATCGTAAAACACTTATGCTTATTTTATGAGTTGTGCCATTATTTCGCACAACTTGCTCAGGTGAACAGTTTCACACTTTTAAACTTTCTCCATCAAAAAGTTTTTACGTGCACAAGGTTTGCGCTTCGCTCTTATATGCTTCTTTCACAGTAAGATGACAGATTTTATTGTCTGATATTTATTTTTATTTGCGCATATATTTATCGGGCATACATTTCATTTGTGCATATTTTTATTCGGGTATACATTGCATATTTTTTAGATATACATTTCCATTTGTGCATATATTTATCGGGCACATTTTTATCGGGCATACATATTTTTTTTTTTTATTTATTTATTTTTTTTGCATACATTTAACGTGCATACATTTATTTATTTATATATATATATATATTTTTTTTGCATATATTTATCGTGCATACATTTTTTTTTTTTTTTTTGGCATACTTTTATTTTCTTACAAATAATTAGCAACAGTACACCCTGCTGGTTTTTCCAAATAACCACATAAGTTGAACTTTGAGTGAACTAAATATTTGATTTGAAACTATTTTTGGTAATCCCTATGCCTCATTAATGTGGTACATCTAATTTAACTTTTTAAAATATATTTTATATTTCAGAGATTAAGGTCATTTTCTAAAAATTGTTTTAAATTTATTATATTTTTTACAGTTGTTACTTATATGTTTTCAACAAAAATGTAAGTGTTTTATTCTTGTTATAAATTTTTTTATGTTTTATTGAGTGACTGTAAAACTTTATATATAAAGGACAATCCATGCAGTGTGAACACGTGCAACTGATGAAGCGAGGTAGATCCTCGGGAAACGCGTCTTGCTGTTCTGCTTTTAATTTGGACATTAAAGAGACATATTAATTGGCTAGATGCCTAGTGTCTCGTCCCTTATTTTATTTTAATCTACCCACCGCCTGAGCGCTACACCAAGTTTTCTACTGAGTTTTCCTGCTTGCCTATGGTGCGCTTCTCTCTGCGCCTTGTTTCATTTTGCAGTGATCTAGTTACTATTCTTGTACATAGGGGGCAGTATTATAGTAGTTATATTCTTGTACATAGGGGGCAGCATTATAGTAGTTATATTCTTGTAAATAGGGGCAGTATTATAATAGGTATATTCTTGTATATAGGAGGCAGTATTATAGTAGTTATAATTTTGTACATAGTGGACAGTGTTATAGTTATATTTTTGTACTTCGGAGCAGTATTATACTAGTTATATTGCTGTACATACGAAGACAGTTTTAATAGTATTATATTCTTGTACATAGAGCAGTAATTAAAGGAGTATTATATTCTTGTACATAGGAGGCAGTATTAATAGTATTTTATATTCTTGTTACATAGGAGCAGTATTATAGTTTATAGTTTTGTACATTAGGGGCAGTTTATAGTAGTTTTATTCTTGTACACAGGTAGTATTATAGTAGTTATATTCTTGTACATAGGGGTAGTATAAAGTACTTATATTCTTATAAATTGGGGGCAGTAATATAGTATTTATTATCTTGTACTAGGCAGTTGTTTTGTTATTTATATTCTTGTACATATGATGCAGTGTTTTAGTAGTTAATAGTCTTGTACATATGGATGCAGTATTATAGTAGTTAATTCTTTACATAGAGGCAGTATTATAGTAGATTATATTCTTGTTAACATGGGAGCAGTATTAAAGTAGTATATTCATGTACATAGGAGCAGTAATTATTAGTAGTATATATACTTGTACATGGGGACATTAATTATAGTAGTTATATTCTGTACATACGGTAATAGCAGTATTATCGTAGTTATATTCTTATAAATTGGGGGCAGTATCTATAGTAGTTATATTCTTGTACATAGGGGCATATTATAAGTAGTTATAATCTTATACATAGGAGCAGTATTATAGTAGCTATATTCTTGTACATAGGAAGGAGTATTATAGTAGTTATATTCCTGTACATTATAGTATCACAGTAGTACAACTACCTGACAAAACTAGTAGCTTTTTTCTTATTAGACCAAAGGTTACACATTCTTGTAAATTGACATCCTGCTTTTTGTGCTAGAATTGTGTTCAGATTTTTCATCCTTGGTTCCGCATGCAAAGCATGGGGGCGACAAGGAGCACGTATCTCACATGCTAGTTATTTTATTTTTTTTAGTTATCCCATAACTAATTTTGCTTTGAGCTGGAGTTTTCATTTGTTGGAGAGTATTCTTATTGGATGTTGTTAGTGCTTTGTATGAAGAAGTCTTGCTGAGAGAGGATGATGAAGCAGAAATATCACTTAAGCATGCAGTCTGAGGGTGGGATGAGGGTGGTGACAGCATTAATTTACGGTCCTTCTGCTGGGTTGTGTTTGTTGAGGACTTGTTGCTAGGCGGCTTGGAGACTATTTAGTTTTAGGGGTGTTGTCACTGTCTATTGTTTAATAGGTTTAGTATGTATTCAGAAGTCCCTCACCATAAGATTCAAGGTTACACAAAAAAGGACCGACAGCTATAACAAATGAATTGCAAATAGAAAATGTGGTTACCTAAGTAAGACTTAAAGCAATGCGAATAAAAAGGAGGAAAAACATAAATTGAAGGGTTCAGTTTTCATGGTCACAAAGGGGACAAAAGCCAAAGAAATATGATGGACAGATGAAAAAGCAACACATAGCAAGGGTAGAGGAGTCGGCTAAAAGGATGCCTTAAAGGGGTTGTCTCACTACAAGTACTGCTGCTTTTTATGTTAAAGATCCTTGCCAAAACAATGTCACCTAGCAATATGTGTCCCTTAACAGTGTCCTACCTATACCTAGATAATCCCTCGTGTAATGGGCTGCATCAGCTCCTCAGGTCGCTATAGCGCATTCACAGACCTGTTGATCTTTCCTGATAGGCTTGCAGCGCTGGTTGTTATTGCCACAGACCTTTCAATCTCTCCTGATAGGCTTGCCAGCACTGGTGCTAAAGCTACAGAACCTGGCTTCTACTGCAGCCTAGTGGAAGCCAGTAAACACTGCCCCTGAAATTCAAAATGAAACCAAGAAAACAGGACTGAGGTGAGATGAATCAAAGTAGTGAGACAACCTCTTTAAGGGCAGATAACATGACCGCATTGGGGTAGATAACATATAGGAGTAAGGCTCAGTCTCCCCTGCAGTGGACAAAAACTACCTGAAAACCAAATCCTGAAAAAGTTCATCAAACTGAGTTTTCTGTCCACTGCCTGTCAAAAGCTGCGGAAAAACGTCTGTTTTTGGCACTATTTGCGGTGGGGTTTTTTTGGCTCGTTTTTTAGTTTTGTTTTTTGCTTGTCTTTAAGCCTGTTTTTTAATGTCTGCATAAATTAAGCCATTGGATGTAACTCCGCCCTACAAAAGGAGATATAAAGCACATTATTGCATCCATATGTCATCTTGTAGTTGTTTTACGGATTTTGTCGCTAAAAATACATTTTTTCTTTACAGATTTTACCACTGATATTGTTATCTTGCTTTTTCCACTAAAAATCCATATACCTTATATACTCGAGTATAAGCCGAGGCACCTACTTTTGCCCCCAAAAGGCGGAAAAACTTATGACTCGAGTGTAAGCATAGGAGTAGAAAATGCAGCGGCTACTGGTAAATTTAAAAATAAAAATGATACCAATAAAATTACATAGCATTAATGTCCCCCATAGGCAATTATAGGCGATATATGGCCCTATATGCGGGTTAAGGAGGTATATGTCCCAAAAAGGCACGTATATGGCCCCCCAGGGATGTAATAGGCAGTTTATATGTCCCCCTAAACAATTATGGGAAGGATAGGGCGGTGTAGGGCAGGCTGTAGGGCAGGTATAGGGAGGCTGTAGGGGTTAATAAGGGGGGGCTGTAGGGCGGGTTTTTGGGGGGGCTGAGGGGGATAGGGGGGGCTGAGGGCAGGTATAGGGAGTGTGGAGGTATGGAAGTTTTTAAAAAAACAAAAAACAAACCCTTTTTGCTGACTCCCCGCTGTCCGTCTCCCTCCCGCTCCGCTCCTCGTGTTTTCCCCCCCCGTTCCGCTTTTTCCGGGCCCGGCGGGTGACGTCTCAGGCCCCGCACGCAGGTGAAGACACACGCTGCCCCGTGCCGGGAGTCCGGACAGCCGCGAGTTAGGGGTCGCCGGAGGCCCCTGGGAGCCGGAGCGCTCACTTCGCTCGCGGGATCCCCTCACTATTGGCTCCGGGAGTCGATTAGGTGAAGGGGTTGGGGGCAGTGCCCCGGGCCACGCACGTCCCGGACACTGTGGCTCACTCGGCCTTCAGTTATATGCGCTCCCTGAGGGGCCCCTTAAAATGAAGCGTCCTGTCGGCGCACGGGGGCCCTCGAGCCCCCGAGGCGACAGTGACTCGAGTATAAGCGAGGGGGGATTTTTCGACATTTTTTTTGCGAAAAACCGGTTATTTCTCGGTAATACGGTATGTATTTTGGTGCTAATAAATTTATCTCTATTTTAGCGTGAAAAATTCATTGTTTTACGGATATTGGCCCTAAAATCCTTGTTTTTATGGATTTTGCTGCTCATAATGTTATCTCGCTTTAGCTGCTAAAAATCTAGCTGTTTATGGATTTTAGCGCCAAAATCCATAAAAAAAACTGATTCATGACGACATAAGCGAAAAAACTTCATCAGCACCAAAATCCATAAAAAAAAGATTTGTGCGGCAAAATACAGTAAAAAAAAAAAAATGTTTTAGCGCAAAAATACATTAAAAAAAACAGAATAACTTTGTTAGCACCAAAATCCATTAAACAAAGTATTTTAACACCAAAATCCGTAAAAAAAAGTATTTTTAGCGTCAAAATCTTGAATTGCACCAAAAAACTTAGCGACAAAAGTATGATCACTTTATTACGAACTGGTACGAATGAGGACACATCGGACACTTGTATGCAGATCTGATAAGGTATAGCCTTGGTAACACCCACTATAGGTGGGACTGTAACCTCCTGGGTTGGTTTTCATTGCAAAAAACGCACCAAAAAACATCCAGCACTTTCCATAGATTCCAGTAGTAAATATTCTGCCCTGCTCTGGAGTTTTTTGCTACAGGTTTCAAAAGACAAGTAACAAACGAGCAGAAAAAAAAAAAAAAAACGGAGGGGAATAAAAGACGTGTGGAGAAAGCAGGACGTTTTTACTATAGAGTCTATGGGGGCTGTTTTTAGTAGTTTTTTCAGCATTTTTAGAAAACTAACAGATGTTTTTCTGTGCAGTGGAGACAGAGCCTTACTGATAATGCGATCATACATCAAACCTGGTAATAAGGATTATGCACTCAGAATTTAGTTTCTGTGGCTGCCAGAGCTTGCTGGAAGTTGTAAGGTGGCAAAAAGTACTCACATAGGGGTGTCTAGAATGTGCCTCTAGCTCGGTTGAAGACTGTCCTGTCCCGATAGAGATGGACGGAGCTGAGAAAATGCCGTGTACACTTTGGATTCTTTCCCCGGCCGCCTCTATCTCCTTCATTAGGGCCCAAGCTTCGCCCTTCTCTGCAAAGTCACGCACTCCATTGCTGGCATGGTCATTTTTCTTCCACATGTGGTAGTCAGAGCTGTGACTCACTCCTGTTGGATAAGAGAAATCTGTTGTCATCTCCTAGGTCTGGAATTTGTCGTATGGACTGTTAGTAAACCACATCATATCCACAAACATGTAAGACAGACTTAGGGCAGTGGACGCCATTACCCTATTCAGTACAACAAAGGAGAAACAATATACCACCAAGACAATGATAAAACTACTAGGGGTAAATGAATACATACAGGATTAGGACAAGTTATTCTGGCGCCATAGACAAATAAGATCCCCCTTATGGAAAATTCTGCCTACTCCATACCTCCTTGCGACCCCTTCCTGCCTGGGATGAAGTGGTGCCTTAGGCGGTTGTCTACCTTCACCTACCTGTTGTCCCAGCCCCGAAGACATGAATCTTTAGCCTCATAATTGCAATAGCAATTACAAAACGACAACTATAACCCAATTTCTTGGTCATATAGTCTGGGCAAGCCCAAGTATAATAAGTGTTAGTAATTTCAACAAATTACCATACAAAAAACTCACTAGAAATCACTTAAGTCAATATAATACAATATCCTTATAGAAAAAGCTAAAACATAACCTTTAATAGAGTATTCATAAAAATTATAAGAAATATATCCTAAATAAACCCTAAAATACCTCTAAATCTACCTAAATATACATAAACTACCTATCCAACAAATATATATGGAGCACTGCACTCATAAGGGCGACCACACATGCTCTAATAATACCTATGTAGGTTTAGTTAGGTATTAGTACGGCATCCTGGTGGGGTCGCCTTGTTAGGGGAAGAGTGCTCCATATCATATATATAGATTTGTTGGATAGGTAGTTTATGTATATTTAGGGCATTTCAGGGTCAATTTAGGATATATTTCTTATTAGTTTTATGGATACTCTATTAAAGGTTATATTTTAGCTTTTTCTAGAGGGATATTGTATTATATTGAGTTAAGTGATTTCTAGTGAGCTTTTTTGTACAATATCAATTACCCATTAAAACACCTTTCAGACCAAAAGTATTGGGCGAAATCCAACTGCCGATCCTACTCTCCCATAACAGCTGCCATGGGATGAGTTAGGAGGCCCCCCCATACACATATATGCGAACCCCCTAGTTTCTTCCGGAAGACTCCCACATACCAGGATGTAAAAAGTGGTGGGGTTTAGGCTGAGTCCACCCCAAAAATGGTACTCCAGGTTAGGATAAAATCTCCTGGAATAGGAAGATGTGGTAGGTATTGCTGAAACATGGCTGGACTCCACGCATTGTTTGGAGCCGGTCCACCTCTAAGGTTTTAATCTATTTAGGAAAGACAGAGGACAGGAGGGGGAGGTGGAGTGTGTTTGTATGTACAGGAGTGATATGAAGGCAAATGTGAAAGAGAAAATAGAGGCGGAGTAGTGAAGATGTGGAAACATTGTGGGTGGACAATACAAGGGGGGGTTAATTGTTCAGAAAATATTATTTTTTGTGTAATCTTATAGACCCCGATCATCAATTGAGGAGATAGAATGAAACAGGTGGCTTAAAACAAAATGTGCAGGCAGGTACAGTGGTAATAATGGGTGACTTTATTTACCCAAGGCAATTGGGACTAGGATAATTTGTATGGGATGCAGTTTGTGGAGGAACCCCAAGAAGTGATGGCATATGTTGGATCTGGTCTATTTATAACTCAACCAGCAGAACTTGTTGGGAGCGGTCATGGTTTCTGAAAATCCTGGTTTGGTGGAACACAGTCTGAACAACAATATAAATTGCTTTTAGCGTAAATGGAAAAAAAAGATAACGGAGCAGGAAGCAAAAAAACATTTAATTAAAAGGGCCAAATTTTCCTTATTGAGGGACACGGTACAGGACCTAGACTGGGAGCAGTATTAGCAACAAGGTGATATAGAAGCCAATTGGGAGAGCTTTCCTTCAAAAGTATAACTTATTTGCAAAATATATTCCCTATAGGTACAAGTATAGGCATACTAATAACCAACATGGATTCTGCCAATAAAACAATAAAAAAAGGGAATTTAAAAAAAAATAAGTCTGAGGTTCGGCATCCTGCCTTTGAAAATTATAGAGAGCTTAAATAAAATCTGGTAAAAAAAAAAAAAATAAAAATAAAAGTGATAAAAGCAGCTAAAATTCAAAAGTGAAAGGGCAGGTCGGCGCATAGGACAGCCGAAGACTTAACCCTACAAGAAATTCTTTAGCAGTTAAAGCAAAAAAGCGTGAACGTTCCAGAGCATGTCGAACCTTAAAAACTGTGTTGGGGAGCTGTTCCACTGGTGACCAAGAGAAGCAGAGGTACTAAATAGGTTTCTTCCAGCTCAAGATATACTATCAATGAGAAAGTAATGGATGGGGGTGGGCCAAAGTGCAGATGTAGGTGGTGCCAGTACTGAGTTAATTAATCTTCTGCTATAATTAATTGGTCAGTGTAGAAAAAGTCAAAGTCAAGTTAATAAAACTAAAATGTGAACAAGGCTCCAGACCCCTGATGGCATACACCCAGAGTTCTAGAATTGCTCAGCTCGGTTATCTGTATATGATATTTAGAGATTCTCTGACTGGTATAGTGCCCGGAGACTGGTGCAAGGCATATGTGGTTCCCATCTTCAAAAAAGGCTCCAAGTGTTGCCCAGGTAATTACAGACCAGTATGTTTAACCATATTACGTCATTGACGTATGCATACGTCCTGGAGGATTCGTGCGATCTCTAAAGCAGAGTTTGCGCGATCGGCCGCGGGGTGAGCTGTTTATTAAAGTAGATGACATCCCGCAGAGTCTCGGACCCCGACACGGATCGCTCCGCGGTGGGAGGGGTGGGCGGTTATTAAACCCCTTAAATTATCGGACCATGGGTTGCATTAACTAAGAGAGACGCAGGAGGAGATAGCCCGGATCCCCGTTGCAGTTTCCTGCCCTCTGACAGACACCACGGAAGGAAGGAGAATGCCTTCGGGTTTTGTCTGTGACGTACGATGCACGGCCGCTGCCTGTGGGCATGATCCCGGGCCATCGTGACAGACAGTTGTCATAGGAACCAGTTCATCAACAAGTATGTACTGCTTCTATTGAATGCAGAGATCTAATATCTCTCATTCAAATCCCTATTTTTAAAATGTAAAAAATATGTTAAAAATATAAAAAAAAGTGAAAACATTATAAAAACGAAAAAAAACAAAAACCCCCTTATCCTATTAACTCAATTCAACAACCTTCCCATCCCCCTCACCCCCAATACACATACAAATTAAATCTCTTATTGCCTTAACCTCCAGAACAATATCATAATCACTCACTGTGATGATGTATGAAATGTACTACTTTCACCCCTCCCCCACCCAACACCCTCCCCCCCCCCATCACCCCTTCTTCCAAATAACCTTGTCCCCCACCCTCCCCATTCAAGAATTTAATTATCTAATATATTTACTCTCTCTATAATTCTCACACTCATAGAAACAAAACATCCCCTCACCCCCCCCCCCCCACAGATCCTGTACACTATCATATCTACACATCTCTCCACAATCCCACCCCACCAAACTCCACACAAAATCCAGCCCCTCACTCTCCACCCACACCCCACCACACCTCTACTAGTGACTGTGTGCTCTCTGCCTAGTAGATATCCGCTGATAGTGTCTCTCCCCCCTCACCCACCAGTGTGTCACCTTAATCATAGGAGAGAGAATATCGCTCTCCAATTACCTATCAACCAACCCAAACCAAACACAAATTTACTCTCGCGCCTCTCTAGCACACGCTCACAGCTCCTACCCCCACGCAGCTCACAGCACTCTCTACCACCCCCCCCCCCTCCCCTTCACATCATAGATCAGATAAGAAACTACCACAACAAACTAGATAGATGAGTGCAATTAATCTTCCTCCTGTCCTCCCTCTCACCAACAAACTGCGCTCCCCTCTCATGTGATCCACCCCTTACTCTCTGCATATTGTACCCCCACCCCACTCTCTCTCATATGCTAACACTATATCTATGTGTGTGCACTCTCTCACTCTACCTTCTCTTTCGTTTCACTCCCACACCTCCCCCACCACCAAGATGCGCTCACAGACAACAAGAAACAATAAATTTTCACGCCGCCCCCCCATATACAGAAGTGTGTTCCGACTCTGCACGAGCGAGAGAGTGAGAGAACGCCCGAAACATAAAAAGTATCTCATTAGAGATCACTCTGCGCTCTCTCTCAAGCTCCGCGCTAATAAGTGAAGTTGATAAAAAAATATTACAACATTGGGTATTGCTGTAATCACTAATTTTCGACCTGTGTGAGTAAAGATAGCACTGTCAAGTATCTAATGAAGAGTGACCGCTATAAAAAAAAAAAATAAAAAACACTACCAGGAATGTGTATTTTGTTCAAAACGCCTCACAAAAACCTTAATAAAAAGTGAAACAAAGTGTTGTATGCACCACTTTAATGGTACCATAAAAGCACAATTATCCCCCGCAAAAAACGCAAGGCCCTACACAGCTTGCCACCAGCAAAATATAAAAGTTTTGACTGTCAGAAATTAGGATATCATAAAACGCATATTTTTTATACGACCTATTTTTATGGTATAAAGTAATAAAACATAAAAAATATATATGAAATTTATTTCCTTGTAATTGTTACGCCATCCCCTAGTATTGTCACATCATTTACACTGCATGCAAACGCTGTAAACATTGAGCCCAAACAAAAAAAACAATGGGGAATTGCGGTTCTCCCCCCCCCCCGCCCCCCCCCATTTTCATGCCCAATTGATAGAAAAACGATAGGAACACTGTGCACCCAAAATGCACCATAAACACCTAAGATGAAGATCACCCTGAGGGGTGTTAAATCTAAAATGGGGTGGACTTGGAAAGGTTTCTTGTTCTTAGGTACTTTGGGGGACTTTGCAAATGCGACATGGCCCCACCAAAATCTGCGTTCTCCAGAAGCCAAATAGCGCTCCCTCCCTTGTATGACTCCCTGCCATGCGCCAAACAGCAGTTGTACACCACATGGTAGGGTAATTGCCGAACTTGAAGAAATTGTGTAACACAATTTTGGGCTTTTTTTTCAAGATTCTTGTAAAATTACATTGTCAGTAAAATTGCAAGAATTATGGAAAAAATATATATTTTTTTTCTTTCAGAGCGAACGCTAAAAAAATTTGTGAAAACGCCTGTGGGGTTCGATATACTCGCATACAAGACCTTCTGGATATATTCCGTAAGGGGTTGTTAGCTTCCAAATACTGGGTCTTTTTTTGGGTATTTATTAAGTTTTGGAACCTTAGGGTGTCAGCAAACCTGAAATGGCCCTAATAAAATTGTAAATGAAAATGAGACCAGAGTCAGTATGGATGATCCTCCTATTCTGGGGGCTTGTGGTTTAGAGCCAAATAATGCAATAGGGCACCATATGGGATTATCATCTGAATACAGCCAAGAATCTGGGGGAATCACGATATTAATTTGAAAATCCCTGATCACCATTTACCGTATTCTTGGCAATAATGTTATAAAAATTGAAATCTGCAAAAAAAAGTTGAAAATTTTGAAATTTCACTTCCACTTTGCTTTAATTCTGTGAAACATACTTGGCGTTACTAAACTTCCTAAATTGGTTTTGAATACTTTAAGGGGTTGTTAGTTTCTTAGATTTGGTATTTATGGGGGTATTAACATACAGGTCAATCATTGTCAGTTTAGAACTGGCGAACCCCCCCTGGATCCAGTTAAAAATATGTATATTGAAAAATTTTATTGGAAAATTTGAAAAAATTACTACTAAATTTTATAAGACCACTAATGTCGTAAAAAAAAAAAAAAAAAAAAAAAAATACATTTAAATAAAATGGGGGGGAATCTTTTTTGCTCAAACTACAGCAGACATATGGTAGATGCTATGTTATATAACTATTTTGAGTGAATAACTATTGTCTTACATGCAGACCTTTTGAAGTTTGAATAAAAAACTATTTGGTTAAATTTTTCCATTTTTCTCACCATAATTTGATATTTTTCACAAATAAACTCAATCCATTTTTTGGACCAAAATTTCTTACTATTTGTGGTGAATCGTAGTTTATTGACTATCTCGCGCGAGGTGAGTTTTTAGCTCCCGTCTATTGACTCATGCTGTATCACATAGGATAGGTAAATGTCGCTCACAGAGTGTGCTTCATCCTCTCGCATAAGTGACACATGACAGATTTAAAAATTAGGGCCTTGTACAGAGAGGCGCAAACTGCTCCGGCGGTAAACGAGTGAGAAGGGGTTAACATCTGGTTTTGGGAAGCTATGTTTTGCGGAAAATTGTGTTTGAGGGGGCTATATGGGACTTGATACGAAATAAGTGGACAAATACAATATTTAGTGATTAGCCAGCAATGGATTTACTATGGAAATGACAGCGATCGCTCCATGACGCCAATCGAATCTGTTTTTATAAAGAGGTGTTAGGATGTTGATTAGCGGGGCATCTGTGGTTATTGTGATTAGAATTTCGACACCCAAATGGCCAGTTTGCAACTGTCCGCTATAAGCGTTTGTTGGGTATTAGGGTTAAACCTAGCACTATCGCCAATCTTGGGTAGAAATAAAGAGTGTGTAATTGGATTAAAGATGGCTATCAGAGATCGTACTCAGTGGTGTGGGAAGAATTAATCCTTACTTTGGGCATACAACTTGGAAAACTGGGGGATTCATATGTGGATAAATGCGTAAGGTTTCTGCAGTCTGGAGAGAGAAATAATCTGCAGGCATCTCGTCATGTCGCTTGGGCGAGAGAAAACTTGGGGAGAGATATTCGCTTGTCGAGATAGAAAGATCTGGGCGTTTCTTGTAGATCATAGACCTATAGAACAGTGCTTGCCAATGTCAATAAGCTTGTCTCTAGGCAAGCAAGATATTGGCGTGTATTAGGAGGCATGAATCATGGCACAAGGATGTAATTCCTCACATCTGTACAAAGCTCATGGGTTGCGACCTCACCTTAGGAATATGCTGTTTCTGGGCCCAGTTTATAGAGAATGTAATTTTGCTGTTGAGAGTACAAAGACGGAGCAACCAAAACTTATAAGGGGAAATGGAGCGCAGTCTTAGTGTATGAGGGAGATGCTAGTATGAATTAAACCGATATTTAGTCTTGAAAAAAGACGGCTTCAGGGGGGACAATGAGTTACATGTTATATAAATGGGTCCCTACAAAAAGTAGATGGGGAAAAATTCAATTGAAGTCCCCTCAAAAGTCAAGGGGGGACTGTGAAGAACTGTGCATCTGTGCTATTAGCCGCCTGAGAGCTGGTCACAGAGCAGGAACTGTAGAGTTCTAAGGAAAGGCTTTAGATGACCTTACTGACAAGCTATAAAGAAATTTTAAGATGTATGTAGCTATGTATAATTCTGCGATACTGGCTGCGGAGGCTCTGGGGTCAGAAGATTAGGTCTAGCCATCGAAGAAGTAATTGGTTCGGCGCCCTTGTGGGTTTCGAGGGCATTTCACATGGTGAGGGCTAGGGCTTAAAGTCTGTCTCACCTCCGTAACTCCCGACATGTGTTGCACCACCCTTGGTTGAACTTGATGGACACATGTGTTTTTTTTTTTTCAACCTTACGTAACTAGTGTAAACTTATGAAAAAGGTTGGCTAGTGATGTTTTGATGGTTAGGTCTGTCGTCGCATACTAGAATTAGTGAGAATTAGACAATACTCTATCTGACATATGACATATATTAACATCAGTTTGGTTGGGTAGGGAAGGGGCAGCAGCAAGTGAGAACTCAAGATAACTCTTATCTTAGCTATTAAAACTGACTTAATGCCAAGGTTGGTAGCCTCAATATATTCAAAAACCATTATAGTCAGGATAAAGTCCTCATCTTAAACCTATGATAGGCCCCCAAGACTACACATTCAGCAGGGGGCCATTAGTTGTTATAGCAGCTGTGCTATAGGCAGGGTGAATAGCATGAGTGATAAAAAATATAGCCAGACACTGCCAATAGCGTTTGGTACTTGCTGTGTAGTGTACAAGCAAATTCAAGTGTTCACATATTGTAATTTACGCAGTGGGGAATGGGGTAAAGTAAAAAAATAAAAAAAAAAAAAAAAGGCATAATAATAGTTTAAAAAATATTTAAGAAATAAAAAAAGTTAAGATAAAATTTTCACATTTATATCGGATCAAAGAATAAATCGTAAACCAAAAATAATGAAGAAAGAAAAGATAATCTAACAGTTTTGGCTTTTGGTCAGCTCAGCCCCTCTTTTCTCCAAATTAAAAAATGGAATAAAAACTGCTGAGATGAGTGCCACACAAAAAACCAGCCGTTACAGTGTTCCCAGGAACAAATCTGACCCGCACACAATAAAGTGAGGTAGGCATTTACACCATTTGGTGAAACTTTGTTAAAAGGAAACTCGCAAACACCTCGCAGTGGTTTACCATCGTGACATGATGCAAAATAAATGGTAACAGATAAAATTAAAATATAAAAATGGTATGGAAAAAAAAGTTATGGGTCTGGGACATAAAAATCAAAAACAATGAATTGCCTAAGATCGCCCTGGCTTTAGAAGGTTTAATCTCGCATGTATGGCCAGTTTAAAGTTGGTTTTCTCACTAATGAATAGCTTTTGAACATGATGGTTAAAGATAAATGCATGAGGACGATTACCAAACTATCATTTGCCTTGATGTAGTATTTTGTTTTTGACTATGACATGAAGAAAGATTTGTATCTCCTCCTTATGACCAAATGAGGTTTCTCTGGTTACCGTCTCACGCCTCCCTCTGCTCCTCTCTTAGCTGTCATTTGCTCACAGCCTCTCAGTCACTCAGTAGACCATGTAGAGTCACTTCTTGCAGTAGTCTTATCTCTAAGAGAAACCTGAGGATTAGTTTACTTAAACTAAATGACGAAGCTTTCATGTATTTAGAGCTTGTTGTAGCCTTGTGTAAACTAACTTTATTGAAATCGATTCCGTCATTTATGTCCATGTAGCAGGAATAGCTAGGAACAGCAGAGCTGAAAGTGTCAATCACTGTGTAGACCACACTATAGTCTGACTAGGAAGAGTGATTCTGAAGCGGCCTGTGGCCTCTGGATACAGACAGGGGGATGAAAACTCGTCTTTAAGCAATGTAGAAGTAAGGAAAATACTGTGACACATTTATTGTATCCATTATTCACGACATGATGTTGATCAACATCGAATGATTTCCAGCTAGTTTTTCTTCCTTTCAGTAGGTTAGTACGCTGTCGAGTGTCCATGCCTACGCACTTGTATCCAGGACTGGGGGGACTATGCTGTCATGCCCTTATGTTTCCCTTTGTGACTGGAGCTACTCCCCTGTCCGTGGACTCCTTTTTCTTGTGTGAGTCTGCATATTCTCTTTTAGGGCTAGGTGCTGTGCGTCTGTCTGGATTTAAGAAGGTACAGAATCCACAGATAATACCTGTCCAATGCACGGGACCTCCTCGTGATGTAGTTTCTGTTCCTGTTGATCTACATATGTTTGTGCCTTTCTGTTTAGCCTGCTGTTATTTGCCATCCTGCAGTTACTCTCAGAATCGGTATGTCCTGTTTGCTGCTGTATGCCTGCTACCAGCCTGGGACCAGCTTTCCAGTCTTCAGTAACCCGCTGTGTGCTATGTTGCTGTCCTGCTACCTTGTTCTGCTATTGACCTGCGAATTTTTGCCCACTTTGTTCCTGCCGAGCTATCTGCCTAGGACTCTGATTCATCTGCCTATGGCATACAACGGAATCTGTAAAGCCCGTGTCATCTCTGCCACGAAACTTCCCTGGTGTCCTTGACTGCATTCAGCTGTAACGCCGTGAGAGTGAGCCTACCATTTATGCTCTGTGGGTGGCCTAGAGGATCAACATCCACACACGAAGTCAACGGACACCGTAGGTTGTTACTGAATGGTAATGACGACTTGGATCGCTTGCTCCATGCGTAACCTGCTCATGTCTCTGGTCTCACCCTTCTGCATCTTACGACACAGGCGCATTGATCATGCTCAGGAGCGTCATGTACCGCTAACAGGTTCATGGTGCGTCGCCAGAGTGTCTGTACATGATGGCTTATGGTTTGTTCGACCATTTCTTCATGTACGTTCGGTTCATGATCCTGCACCTATAGCTCTGCACTCGTGGCTACTAAATGTTCCCACCCGCGCAATCTTCTTTACCCGCTGTGCTCATAGGTGTTCGACCAGAGCATCCATTACCCACTGGCTCATGGTGTCTTGCTCAGAGCTTCCATGATTCCGCTTTACTCCATGGTTAGCGCCCAGAGACTTATTCACGACTACTGGCTCATTGTCTCGCCCAGAGATTCTGTAGCTGTGGTCTCATGGTCCCACCCAGAGCTTCTGTAACCCCTGGCACATGGTCTCGACCAGAGCTTCCATATACACCTGCTAGGTGTGGTAGTACCCAGAGTTTGTGTTACCTACTGGTATTCAGTGTTCTCTACCATGAGTTTCTGTAGCTGCCTATATCATGTCCCACCCATGAGCTTCGTACCCGCTGGCTCAATTGGGTCTCTACACAAGAGACTTCCTGTTTAAACCGCTGGCTCTTGTTGTACCCCAGAGTTTTCTGTACCTTCTGGGCTCATTGTCTCGCTCCAACGAATTAGGGGACTTCTGTAGTTGCTTAGCTCATGTCCCAACCAGAGCGTGCTGTTAACCACCCTGGAACATGGTATAGGACAGAGACTCTTGCGCTTAGATACCACCTGGATTGTCGTGGTAGTGCCCTGAGCTTCTGTACCTATTGGATCATTGTACTCCCTAGAGAGATTCTGTTTC
Organism: Phyllomedusa bahiana; assembly: GCA_025379985.1. Classification (NCBI taxonomy): domain Eukaryota; kingdom Metazoa; phylum Chordata; class Amphibia; order Anura; family Hylidae; genus Phyllomedusa; species Phyllomedusa bahiana. The sequence continues at coordinate 27,723 of JAODAL010026702.1, read as the reverse complement.
TACTATCCCATGTTCCCACCCGGACAGCTTGTACCCGCTGGGTCATAGTCTCCACCAGAAGCTTCCATACACCACTGGCTCGTGGTTTGCACCCAGTCGCTTCATGTAACTAAAGTGAGCTTCATGTATCGTCCCAGAGATTCTGTAGCTGCGAGGATCATGGTCCCACCCAGAGCACTGTACACTGGCGCTTGGTTCACCAGAGCTCGACCGCCCCATCCTGTCCTGTGCACGTTTGTTCATCCTGTGCAACCCTTTTAATCTAGGTTTCCAGGTAAGTTGCTAACACTATAGCTGTAGTTGGTCTTTTGGGTTTTGCCCCCTAGTACGGCTGAATGACAAGGCACCAGTCAAGCTATCTGATGTTGATTTCTATCTAGGGCTTGGGAGGAAAACAAGGGGACTTAAGAGGTGGGGCTATTGTGTCATGTCCTTGGCTGCCGCCACTTGTTCTAGGACCCATGGCAGGTGTCCCTGCTGCAAAGTACACTGATCCTTGCTCTTTTCCGTCTGGTCTACACTTTTCTCCTTTGGGCTAGGCGCGGTAGGTCGGTGAATTGTGCTTGCGTGGTTGGATTGTGATGCGCAACCACTGGCATTGAACACCCTAAAGGATGCATAAGGAGTGGTTGCATAATCGGGCCCGAAAGTAGTGAGCCTGAGAGCTGTCTGGTGTAACAGTAGACAGTTTTATTTGTGATTGTACACTGTCTTTGTATGCACACTCGTATCAGGAAGCTGTTCAATTAATGATCGAGACCAACATTGGACTCCGTAACTTGTAAGGATGGGTAGTGAAATTAATACATCAACAGGGAATAAATATATAATTATGCAGGAATCTTTCCCTACAAAATTCTATATCAGCCTGGGCTTACTCTGCCTCCATAACATGCTGCCGAAGATAGGGTGAGAAACTTGGTCATGTGATCGGGTTCAGTTTAAGTTAGTTATGGAGGGTATAGTCTTCACTAGAGACCCGAAGATATACTCAGTGGAGATTGATCCTATAGCTCATTCACGATTTCAAGGACTCCATAACAGAGTGTATACATTTAACAGCTCCAGTGATCGAAAGATTGTATCTGTCCGCTGTTACCCATTTGACAGGTGTCTGGTTCAAAACTTTGTTTTTACCTTCAATCAAGTGCATTAATCTAAGATAAGCCTGATGTGCAGACTAAAACTGTGTCTCTTATGCGTGAACAGTTGAATCAGTAGAGGTCCAATAAGTGTCCTGGCTGGGATACCTTAGTATGCATAAATAAAATTAAAGAGCGGATGGACAGTATTGTAGACTGCAGTCATTATTCAAACTGGATATCCTGTAAATAAAAACATATGCTGTTAAATGGGCAACAGGATGCTAAAGTACGGTTTCCCTCATAAAATATCTCATTAACAGATACCTTGAAGCTCCAGAGATGCTTTTCGTATGTTGATCATGGATAGTTAATGCGGGCTTGACTCGACAAGGTAGCGAAGATGTGTTATTCTGTATTGAATGGAAGTTCTGTTATGGGGGGATATCCGCCCTAGTGAGAGATGTCCTGTATGCGAGAGGATCCCACTATATGGTGGAATGACGCTTATTGAAGAGTTGTCCCGTATGGAGGGATGTCTTGTATGATTGAGATGTATATTTAGTAGAGATGTCTGTAGAGAGGGCCTAGGCTCATCGTTTTGGAGGGTAAGGACCTATATGAAGTATGTCTTGTATGAAGAGATGTCCTGTATGGAGGGATGTCTTGTATGAAGAGATGTCCGATTTAAAGAGATGTCCTGTAGAGAGGGCTCTATTATATGGAGGGATGTCTTGTATGAAGAGATGTCTTATTGTGGTTAGTTGTTCTCCTATAGAGATGAGTTAACTGTTCGGCTATATGGAGTAATGTCCTTTATTGAAAGTTGCCCTACCCTGTATGGAGGGATGCCCTGTATGAAGAGAGTCTATGTGGAGGAGTGTCTTGTGATGGAAGGAGATGTCTTGTAATGAAGAGATGTCCTGATTTGGAGAAATGTCCTGTTAGAGGTGGGTCTCTCCTATATGAAGTGAATGTACTATATGAAGAGATGCACTGTCCTGTATGGAGGATGTTCTTTGTTGTAGAAGGATGTCTGTATGGAGGGATGTCCCATATAGATGAGATGTCCTATATAGAGAGATTCTAACCAGACTCATAATATATATCGAAAAAAGAAATATACTACCAAAAAAGTACATAGATACCAAATTTTTTTTATTAATTTCCAAATGTATAATAAAAAAACAAAGCTAACAAAGGATACTAAGACCATATACAGTTATAGCTAAAATAGGTGGTGCCAACAAGATTCAACCCACACTAGGTGGTATTGCATAAGTGTGAACGGGTGCATAATCTGTCAAATAAATAAACTAGTATATTATCCATATATACATATAAATATACAAAAAAACAAACCCAAAAAAAACCAAAAAAATCAATGATTATGTCACCATATAATCACCCAGTAGAGAGAGAGCATACCACCGAGGAGGCTACAGACAGACACCATACGCGGTTTCTCCACACCCTGCTTCTCTTCAGGGGGGTTAGACACAACTTAGACCTTCACACTCCCTGAGAAAAGGTAATCACATTCCAATAGGGTAGAAAGACAAACAGCTGAAAGCAATATGTATCCCCTGTTTCCTTGTGGCCCTGATGGAGTTTAAGCAAAGTATCCGTTTGGTCTAGCTGAGCTCCGTCACAGGAGATTTTACACGGACGTGCTGACGCCAAGCATCCGCAGACCTGAAACCACGGACGTTATGCCGAAAGGACTACAAAGGAGAGTTTAAAACGCAGAGTGTCTCTGGCACTGCGTCAGTAACCTAGAGCATGAATGTCAACTAAATTAGACCACCAAAATGGCTGGATTATAATCAATGGAGACACTGAGTAGGACCCCAGAATATAAGGAATAAGTTAAAGAGCTCACCAAAAATGGCTAAAAAGAAGCAATCTGGCGTTTCAGAAATGCAGAGGCTATTTTTGGTGGGTTCCCTACGGATACTGTTGAGTTGGATAACATGTGCCTCTAAGGCGAATTCTAAAGAATGAAATTTTCAAAAATGTACTCCATAAGAAGGATTCAAATCTCCTGGCGGAACAGTTTTCCCCATGAAGATTACCTTAATAAGGATGTGAATTCCTCGTGGGCTGCAGATCCAAATCTTTCCGTTCTTTAATGTGGTTTAATGATGGAGAACAAGATTTCGTATCACTCAACTCAATTTACTGTGGTTACAGCTGGAGTGATATATTGGCACTAATGCTTGTGGATTGAAATAATTGGTGATCTCAACATCAGACAATTTTAGGAAGAAAGTGAAAATTATTCGTGAACACGTGTGGTGATCGAAGCTGGCGAAAGGTGAGTCAGATTTATAAAATTTAAGAATTTCACGCAAACATTTTTAAACTGTTTCATGAATTGTGATATAAAAGGACTTAGATTTATTGGCACTGATAGGAGTTCTGTTTTAGATGACAAATTGTGGAGTGAAATTGAAGTAATTGCTGTACAACGGGAAGTCGTGGATGTGTGTTAACTTTTAGTACAAATCGCTCCTAGAGGATGAGAATGAGACAAATTATGTAGTTTTATTCCTTTTTGTAAGGTTGAGTCTTTGCTTGTTATATTCTTATTTTAATCTGTTTATTTTTTAGGATGGTCTGTCTACGTTGTTTGTTATTTGAGTACCTGGACTTTTCTCTCCCTATTGTTCATTTTTGAGGTTTTTCTTGAGCTATTTATTTTGATGATGTTTTTTTTGAAGGCAATATTGGATTGATTGATGTGAAGAAGAGCAAGAGATTGAAGAAAGGATGTATATGAGAATTAATAATAATGAAGAAAAATTTAGTAAAAGTTATTTATTTTTTTTTGTATCACTTGAGCATAGTTATGATGAATCCAACTTGACACTGATTATGTATTTTGTTATTAATCACGCTTTTTGTATTGTAGTGTAAACACTTATCGTGTATGCGATATTGGGTTGGTCACCAGTACTGCGTTTTTTTATTTTTGTTTATTTTCGTTTTTTTTCTTTCATTATTTTATTATCGTCGTATGATTGTATATGTATGTATACTTAATTAAGTGTGTAATATTTTGTATGTATGTCTTATTGATTTTTATTATTTGTTTAGTTATTCTTTATTGTATTTTTTGTATTTTCTCTTTTGTTGTCCGCCATTTATATTATACTCGCTTCCTACCTTGTTCTCTCTGTTGTTGATAGATACGTCTGTTTCATTTGTGGTCTCCATCTTATATGTGGGATGCCATTTTTGTTGGGTCTTTAACCTTATTCTGTATTAGTTTTGTCGCTTCAGTGGTGATCCATTTGATATATTCAGCCATTTTTGGTTGGGTCTTTTAGTGCAATATGCTCTGGTGTATGACGCCGTGACAGCAGCATTTGCGTTTTATATATCCTTTGTCCTTTTTCTGATAATGTCAGTGTTTTCCCAGTCTGCGGTGCTGGCGTCGCACGTGGTCCGTGATTCATGTGACGGACTCAGCTAGACTCAAATGGGATCACTTCTGCATCGGGGACCACAAAAGGGTTAACAGGGGGGATATTGCTTTCGCTGTTTGTCTCTTATACCCCTTTTGGATGTGATAACCTTTTTTTAAGGGAGGTGAAGTTAGTTGGTGTGCTAGATGCCACACGCTTGACGAAGCAGGTGTGGAGAAACGAACGTTGGGGTCTGTCTGTGCCCCATCTGGGATGGGTATGTCGCTTCTTACCTCATGGGTGATTATATGGTGACATATCTCATTGTTTGTTTGTATATATGGTTATATCTATATGTTGTTTTTATTTGACATGGATTATGAGCACCCTTTGATGTATACGCACACCTAGTGTGCGGTTGTATCACTTGTGATGTCACCACCATTTTAGCTATATGTATTTGGTCTTTGTATTTGTTGTGTTTTTATTATACATTTGGAATATTAATTCGTACAGTTTTGTATATATGATATTTTGGGTGAAGTTTTTTTCTTATATATTGGTGTTGGTTAGAATTTTGGTTTACTACTTTGTTCTATTATGATTTTTTGATATATTGGCATTGTTCTATATAGAGAGATGCCTGTTATGGTGAGTGTACATAGATGGAGGGATGCTATATCTCACTATTCGCTCCTCGAGGCTTAGTGGAACTGCTGACAGTCACATGACACATAAAAAAATATTTGCTTTTCCTATCAGCTAATAAGTGGGGAATTTATCACTGCTATCATCCGATGGGATGGCACATACAATAAGAAGCAGAGTGACCGTCCACATATCAGGGGGGTTTTTTATCCGAAAAAACCACCATGGAATCTTCAGCAGAATTCTAAGGCGGTATGCTTGGTTTGTCTTGCCACGAATACTTTTCTTTGCAGGGGAGGCTTGCATAGAAGCTATTCCTATTTCAATGGGACTAAATTGTATCCCGCCTGCCGAAGCCGAATCTGAGAAGGATCCACCTCAAAGAATGAACAAGTCAACCCTTTTTTGTCCACACCATGGATATCAAATCTATTGTGTAGAAATTCTGCACTGTAGTTCACAGTGTAAACCATCATCACAGATGAGGATTCTTTATTATAAGAGCAGTGAGACTATGGAACTTGCTGCCACAAGAGGTTGTGATGGTGAAGTCATGGACCTAGTTTAAGAAGGGATTAGTTGACTTTCTGGAAAAACATAATATTACAGTTTATGATTATTAGATTCTGGAGATTGGCAGTGTATTCCGGATTGTTCTCATATGAGTCGGGAAGGAAAGTTTTCATCTTGATTTGTGCGAGCAATTGTCATGTCGCTTCAAAGGGTTTTGTCACTTCCTCAGAGATCTACCCACATGGTGCTAATTCACAAATCTTGTTGTTGAAGTGATGATGTGGCACCAAAGCTAAAACCAGAAGTCCTTTATTTATATCATGAAAATCATTTAAACAATGACGTGCTTACGCATTTTTGACCGTTAAGTTCTTGTTCCCAATGGTCAAAAACACGTAAGTGCATCATGTCAATGTTTTGATAGACTTTTAATGGATGGGGAAAAAAAAGGATTTATTTTAGCCTAGTGCTAATATCATTCCTAACTTGGTCTTGCTCCATGTATACTTCTGATGGGGGTGTGGTAGTAGATGTCATAGCTTGGTAAGGCCGAATAAAAGCCAAGAAGTCCATCCAGTTCAGCCGGTTGTGCTAAGGTGTTGATCCAGAGGAAGGCAAAAACCACCCAAATGAGGTAGAAGCACTCAAGTGTTCCTCATTGTAGGGAAATATTCCTTCCAGGATCTCTATCGTGGTCTAATCAGGATAAATCCCTGGATCAATGACACTCTCCTGAAAACCTAAATGTCACTATTAACTTGTTATATTATTAGCTCTAGAAATGATCAAATCAAAATTTTTCTGAACAGGTGGCGTTATTAGTTGGAATTGCACCATGACAAGTCCTCTGGCAGAGAAGATTCCTTAGTCTCACTGCTCTTACGAGTAGTAAAAGAATCCTTTTTCTGTTTATGTAGAAAGACGCGTTCGTTCCCTCAAAGACTTAGAGGAGTGCCCTTTGTTTTAGAATACAGAGCCTGGGTATAAATACATCTTGGGAGATTAATGCCGGCATATTTTCTGAGCCAACACCATTTGCCTTTAGAAGCCTGAATATTTAATTTGGGAGTGATAATCGCCTGCAGACCTATTAGTCCTTTTGTTCATTTTTTGTAAACTAAAGAGGTAGAAGTTGGATGCTTCGAAGGACACTGTGTCTTTCTTTCAAACCTTATTACTATGTTAAGAAAATACAACTTAAACTGCATTCTAACTAAAACAGGAGTCAGACTGCATATGGATTTTTATACTGCGAACAATGCTGAGATCAACACCAAATGATGATCGATAGGAATGCCGCATAGTATGCCTCATTCCCACGGCACTTTAGGGTGCGTTCACACGGCAAAGGACAAAAACAGCTCTGTTTTTGCCTTGGCGGAACCGTCCATTTCAAGTGGTTTTTGGGCTGTTTTTGTCGCTGTTTTTGTTCCAGCTTTCCCAGCGGCTTTTGGAGACCGGGACCTTTTTTTTTTTTCAGCGTGACAGTGTACTGAAGTGCAGAAGTATTCCTGATTTATTTAGATATGCTCTGCATGTGATTTAGAGAGAGAAAAGACGCGCGAGACAGAGCAGAGACTCTCCAAATATAACAATGATGAACAAAGGCCACACTTTTTCACATTTTAAGCACATGTGCATTGTTACCAGCATAACATTTGGTTAGTTTAGGCTGAAGTAAAAATGAGGATTTTATAGACTCTGGTTCTCACTGTAGTGCTTTTAGCAGGGACCATCTGGGTTAAAAAAAAAGTGCAAAAGGACCTCCGCAAAAACATCTCCAATATAGGTGGGTAATTTCTTCACATTTTTGATTTTTTTTGCAAAAAACTGAATAACCCCCCCTCCTCCATTGAGAAGAACATTCTTCCGTCCGGAATCACCGGACGGAAGATGAGTGGCTTAATCAAGTGTTTTACCGTCCGGGCGGAAACACGTGCAGTGGGGATTGCTGCAGGTGTGTGTTTTCTCAGTAGAGCACAATTGTGCTCATTTTCGGACGGTTTTGTCTCGTGAGCGTATGAAAAACCGCAAACGGACTGAAAATACCGTCGAACAACCCGTGCCGTGAGGACATGCCCTTAGAGTCAGCAACCAAGGTTTCAAAACAGTACACGGTACATGATGTTGACATCTTGCAACCAATCAGTTATACAGATACAATAAAGCTGACCTCGTCAAATGAAACAGGAAAGGGTGTGTCCGATATAGATAACATAGCAGGATATCTTGAAGATGTAACGTAGCTGAGAATTTCACGTGGGGAAGGGGAGGTTTTCATTTGGCAGGCCGAGTCCTATCACGACGTGTTACCTGTGGTTTTCCATAGGATTGCATTTACCTCTAAGCTTATCCTTATATATGAATGACAACAAATCTTCTCTTTCATTAAATTACATTTACAATACTGGCATTCAAGAGAATGGGAGTCAATGGAGCTTGACTGTGTGGGAATACGCTGCTACCAGCTGGCCAATCAAGTAAATGGGAGTCAGAGTGTGAACTACAGCAAGGTCTGGTCACTCAAATGAATGGGAGTCAATAGGGGTCAGAGTATCAACCACGGAAAATGGATAGACTCAGCATAATGGAAAGATTTAAAGGTTCCCATCTGTATATACATCTCTAATGCACTATATACAGGGCCATCTTTTCCATTGGGCACACTAGGCAGTTGCCCGGGGGCCCCACAAGTATAGGGCCCCAAGTGGTGTATGGTAATGTTGACAGTGAAATGCAAGAAACTTACCCTGGAGTCCCTTGGTTGGTTGTGGACGCGTTAGTTTGACTGTTTGTGTGTTTTTAGGATGTGCACGTAAACAGTTAGAAAACCATGCGGGCGAGAAGGGGAGCCTAAGGCTTCTAACTGCTCTACCAATAGTCTTGTAGGCTCTCCAGGCTGCTCGGTGTCCAGACATAAGTGGATGTGAATAATTATTATGGGGAAGTGCGCTGTTGGGGGTGCGGGCTCTCGGTCAAGGCCAAGTGTGATGCCAGGTATTTGGGCAGGGCCCACTGCAGTGCCTTGCCACAGGGGCCATACTTCTGTATTAAGATGGCATACTGACTTATATATATAATGATGAACTACCAGCAAGGAGGAGGCATCTCAAATCTGAGATGAGTCAGAGTATGAACTACAGCAAAGACTAGCAACTCAAATGAATGGGAGTCAATAGGAATCAGAGAGTGAACTACAGCAAGGACTGTCCATTCAAATTAACGGGAGTCAAGAGGAGGCAGAGTGTGAACTACAGCAAGGACTGGCCACTCAAATAAATGGGAGCTGGTTTGTAGGCGGATTTCAACGTGGAATTTGACACTGATCAATGTGAGATTCCATGTGTTAAATCATGTGTGTGTACTTACCGAGAATGGCCAACAGAGATCGTGGGATCTGCCCTCGTCCCCTTATAGATAGAGAGAGAGAAAGATTCAGCATAATGGAAAGATTTAAAGGTCCCTATCTGTGCATTCCATATCCAATACAACAACAATATATATATATATAATATATATATAATATTATATATAATTATAGTATAGTAGAGAAATAGAACACGATAGGTATTGATTATATAATACTTTGTATATATATTATTATATAGTTTTATATATTATATATATATATATATATGCACATCACAGATTGATGGGAAGTTAGATAAATTAGATATAGATCCAGATATTGTTTAAATATTGAGAGATATTTATATACAAACAGATATAATTAGTATATATATAATTTATATATAATATATATATTTTATATATATATATCTATGTATATATATAATATACACACACACACACACCAAAGTTAAAAATACCCATTAGCGTGATGATAGTTTTGTCACTTACCCAACAATGATGACCACTGAGCCGGGGGCCTGTACAGGGGATATTGTTTAGGGAACGACGTCTGGCTCCATTTACCAGTGAAGACTATGCTATACTTAGCAATCTCCTCTGCAGTACAAATAGGAATATTCTACTTAGAGGAAGTGCACAGCTGGAACTAACCCACCAATTCGATAAGTACTGGTTCGCAATGGTAACCTTGTAGGGATTATTGTACGACGGCAATCACGTTTTTCCACCTCTCTACGGAGAAAAATAATAAAAAAAAAGTCCATAAAACGAGTAAGGACACAAGCTCCCTTATCTACATAGGAAAACATCTGCAAAGCATTTCTCGTGCTTAATCCGCCTGGACGAAGCTCTGGTAGGCAGAGAAGGACATTGCAAGGGCATTTCAGTCTATATTTAACTAGTATCATAAGTAAATGGGTCAGATGCAGCAGAGCTGAGCGTGTAAACGCTATGCCGTTCGGCAGCATACTGTGGTTTAGATTTTAGATAACTGATTCAGCTCTGCTACATCTGTATGACAAGTTAGGGGAAGCTTGCTAATATTCTATAGCAGGAATGGGGTGAGTTACTTACGAGTCCTCTTTCAGGGAGGCTGTGGCACCTGTGTTTGCTGGCAGCTAAACTCTTCTGGTGAGGTTTCAAGGAGGAACTGATCTATTTATGCCTCAAGATGGTCCCTTCCATCCAGCAATGATTGTAACCTTAAGACCTCGCAGTGGAAGGCAGCGTTCAGCAATCATGTACTTAATGGACGCGCGTCTGTGCCAGTTGGTCCAAGTTTCTCCAATAAAATTGAATCTGAGATCGCTGACTAAACAAAGTTTTGCAAAGTCCTAACCTCCTTCCCCCCTTTACCCAGCCCCTGTGGATTTTTTTTCCCTCTTCTTTGTGGTTCATTCGAGAAATCTCATGATTTAAAACATTCTCCTACATGAATCTAATGACTCTCCAGTGGGAGAATGTAGCTATGATATGAGATTTAATAACTTCGGATCGTTCCTTTTGGAGCTTCCTCCTTCAAAGAACAAATTTTCCCATTTTTATTATTTTTAGACAAAGATAAAATTTCTAGATTATTGCGGGCCCCAGGCCCTTTTGGACCATATTTGGGTGGACAACTGCAAAGGGCAGCATGGGGAAAACCCCCCTGAAGCGGGGAATCTACAGAAAATTTCTTCCGGATTCCCCAAGCGGGGTTGTTTTCCCCAAAAAAGTGATTCCCCTGCATCAGGGTTTCCCAGAAATGAGGTTTTTAAATACAATGATTCATTTTTAAAAAAAAATTTGGGAAAGGGTTTTAATTAAAGGGCTGTTATAAAATTTCCCGTTTTTTTTATTTAGTTTTGTTGGAAAAGGAGTTTTTATTCTTCGGAGTGCAAAACACTTTCTCTTGTTTTCCCCGCCCCCGGTCTCTCTTTTTTCTGATTAGTGGAACCCTTTTGTCCACCCTTGGTTTGGTCATCCCGGGTATATTCCCTTGGGTGTGGGGGGGTCTAAAAACTTTTATGTTGGTTTCCCCCCAGACACTGTCAAGGGGTCCCACTTACTATTTGCTCTTTGCAAGGTTTAAAAAAGGGGGGGGGTTTGCACCCGTTTTTGGGGAAATAAATCGGGAAAAGCGGGGGTTTTGCAGTAAATAGTGCACTTCTTTAAGGGAAAGTATTCAAGAAAAACCCACAATGCGGGGGGGGCAATTTTTTTCTATGGGCTTCCCCAGTCCCCCCTTTGGGAAAACAAAGGGCCCCTTTTGGGGGTTTTTAAGGAAAGGCAACCCCCCCCTTCCCTCTCTCTCTCTCCTTAAACCGTTTGCAACAACTTTGTTTAAATTTTCGTCTCCTTGTACTTGTTTTAGAGTTTCCCATTCGGGCCTTTGGGAAAGGGAATTTGGGTTTTTTTTTCTGTTGCAGAAGGTAAACGGGCTGAGGTTTTCCCTCAAAATGATTGGGGGGTTCTTTTAGAAATGTGGAAAAGGGGGTTTAGGGATTTCTTTACCAGCGATTAAGGGGTTTTTTTAAATTTTTCTTTATATGGCATTTGACTTTAAAAAGTTAGCGAAAAAATAAAACCCCAATTCAAAGTGGGAAAAGGGTGTACATAAAAGAAAAATAAAAAAAGAAAAAAAAAAAACAGCTTTTATTCAACCCCATATTGAAAGGGGACTTAGATAAACCAAAAAAAAATACAGGCATATATTTGAATTAAAGTTGGTCCCAAAGTTCAAATGCAAAACCCATTAAGATCAAAATTTAAAGGCAAAAGGTCAAAATAAAAATTTTTAAACAAGCCGGAAAAACGACAAAAAGGGGTTTAAAAATTTAGTTTTAAAAAGGGGAAAATTTAGAGAATTTCTCTTGAAACCCTAGGGACCCTAAAGGGTTTTTCCCGAAAATCACCCGCACGTAATAAAGGGAAATCGGGTCCGGGGGAAGCCCCCTATTTTGACTCGGGCCCACTTTATGAGGGGGGGAACTATTTAAAACTGGTCTCGGATTGATATTGGTAATTCACTTGTAAAACCTCTGAAAGGGGGGGATTGGAGGGAGATTTCCAAGTAGCAGCGATCGTGGAACGGGCAGCAATCAACACATGGACCAGAACTGTGTGAAAATCAGGTGGTAAGATATTATAGGATAAATCTAATAAAGCCATTTCAGGAGAAAGGGTAAATTTTACCTTGATAACTCATTGCAAAAGATTTTCTACTCTGCCCCATAAAGGCCGAATTACCGGGCAACTCCACCACATGTGAAGCAAGGAGCCTAATTGCCCACATTGTCTCCAACACAGATTAGAGTATCCCGGGGTCGAGTGAGCTATTCGTGTCGGTTTTAAGTACCATCTCAGCGCAATCTTTCTGCATGATTCTAAATGATTGGCGCAACTAGAATGTTTCCTGATAATATCTGTGGCCTGAGATCAACACTCCGAAGAGAAGGTCTGTCCTAGAGTATTTTCCCAGCGTACCTCATAATCTGGCTTATCAGAAATCCCACCGTCAAAAAGGGTTTGATATGCTGCTGAGAGACCCCCCTTAGTCGAGGAGCTGTTCCACAACAGACTAAGGAAGGGGGAAGAGGGGCAAGAACCTGCAGGCCATACCAATGCTTGGACTGCATGCCTAATTTGCAAGAATAGATAAAATTGACCATGAGGGATGGGAAAACGACTACTTATGTCATCGAAGGAGCAGAATTGGCGATTATGCATAAGCTCTCCCAGTGTACTAATGCCTAAGTTTATCCATAGATGTATAGGTATATCCTCGGCTAAACAATTTAGTATAGAAAGTGGGCACTTAGTGCTAGAAACGTGGACCTTCTGTTTCGAGGCTATGTACCTTCGCCATGCTTTTGCTGCATGAGACAAAGTAAGTAAACTAAATTCTGGTGGTTTCCAGCCAAACAGCATTGCTAGTAAGTAATCTCTGAAGGTACCCCTGAGGATAGTAGAGTTTTCAAGCATCAGCCAGTGGTGGGCCACGGAAGAACACCAGTATGCAGAAAGCGGCTCTAGCACCACATTATACTGAAATAGATTCGGGACAGAAAGGCTCCCTTTATCAGTCGATCTAAATAGATGTTGTCTATGTACCCTAGGCTTCTTCACACTCCAAATAAAGCGGAGGAGTTGATTCTGAAGCTTGGTTAGGAGCTCCTTAGGGAACAGGAATGGCAGTGATCTGGATATATATAAAAATTTGGGTAATAAAATTTTTGTCAAATTAATGCGCGCCAACCATGACAATTGAAATTTATTGAGTCTGGAAATGTCCTCCGTGAGCACTTTGCTGAGGTCCGCTAAGTTCCTCTCTATAGTAGTCTCTTTATCCGGGTAGATTTTGACCCCCAAATAAGAAATGTGGGATGAAGACCATATGAAATCTAGGCGGGAAAGTTGCTGTTTCAGGGAGGGAGGGCAATTAAGCGGTAGAAAAATTGAGATTTAGAAATATTTAGTTTATAATAAGAAAGCTGCGCATACCGGTCCAACAAAGAAAGCAGCGTCGGGACAGAGGTTTCTAGGTTCTGCATCATGACTAGAATGTCGTCTGCATATAGGTTTACCTTGTGTACTTTCCCTCGGATCGTTACACCTACAATCTCTGATGATTTCCTAATATGTTCTGCAAGAGGTTCCGCACAGAGGTCATAGATCAGAGGAGACAGAGGACAGCCTTGCCTTGTACCATTTTTTTATATCGAATTTATCAGATAGGAAACCTGAGGTGAAAACTCTAGCAGAAGGAAATGTGTATAAGGAGGTAATTACCAATTTCTTATCCCATAGGTAGCATCTATCTCTCTCTCTCTCAAAGGGCTTTTTACCAGGGGCATAGGTACAGTGGGTACAGCGGTAGCAGTCACTATCGGGCCCTGCAGGCTGAGGGGACCCAAAAGCCCTTCTGCCACATAAGAAGACACCAGTATTGTGAATGGTACATGGTAACTGGGGGGCCCCATTTCACTTTTTGATAAGGATAGATGTTCCCTCCTTAGAGCTCAGTACTCTTGTGTGCTAAAGATTTTACATCTTCTGCAGTCATTTCAATGTAACAGGATGGGATAGGAACAGCAGAGCTTATATGTCAATACTGCTATAGGCCCACCCACAGCCTGACCAGGAAGTATGAGTCTGTATGAAGCTGCATGGTGATTCGTATATTATAAATACAGGAGAGGGAGACGGGAGGTGAGCAGGGGACTATGCATTTTTTATGACGCCTGGGTGACAGTGTGAACAAAGCTACCCATAGACATTGGACTAAGGCTAGGTTTCAAATACTTTTGACCATACTGCAAACGTGTACGTAACAATGTATGCAAAAAAGCGTATATCAGACGACAACTGTTTTTAGTGGATGTTTGCTATTCATTCTTTTGTTTTGTTTGCCTTTTAAACTAGCTTTTCTATTGGCCGTCACACGTTATTTTCCCCGCAATTTGATTGCGTAGGTTTGTTTATATTTTTGACGGATACAAGTGTATACATTTACAACCATGAGCAAAATAACACCAATATACATTTTTCCCTTGGCCACACATTAAAAAAATTGTGTATTGGGATCGTATACGTTTTTGGACAACTTGAAAAAGCACAACCCACTGTGTCTTCCATCTGTCAAAAAAAACCAAAAAAACATAAGGTCATGAAACAGATACTAAAGACATAAACTGTAGAGATACATCCAGCCATAGAAGTCAATGTTTTTGATAATGCACATGTTTGGCACACATCGTTATTGACTAATGGATTAATGTGAACCCAGCCCAAGTCGGTCGTCCTGTTAATTTCAGCAAGACCAGCTGGGAAAACTAATGTTTTTTAGATGCAATCTATGTTTTGTATGACATGTAAAGTTCGGTGCAGATCGAACCGTTCGAGAAAAGTTAACTTCGAGTCGAACATCTCGATATTTTTCAAACTTGAACCGAACATTTTACTGTTCGTTCAAGTAAAGTTCGAGTTCGACATGGCGTTCGACATGCCATTGTAATAGTTTTCAGGCCTTTCTGCAGCTGTGGCGGCCATCCAATCAGTGCAGAGCACAGAGAAGCGTCAAAAACGTCCTATCGCTGAGGTGTAGGCTCTCATTGGCTGCTAAAATCACATGACCATGTTATAATTTTTTCACTGTATTGCCTTGTTTCATGCCGTTTTCAGCTATTTTAAAAAATATTTAAAATAGTGGTTTTGGGTTTGGGGATAATTATTCTGATTGAAGAAAAGTAAATTTTTGCAGTTTTGGGGGTTCAGTAATTGTATAATGCACCGTTACCAAATCTCCTATAGAAAGAAATATATTTAAAATAGTGGTTGGTTGGTAAAAATTATTCTGAGTGGAGAAATGTTCATTTTTGGCGGTTTTGGGTGTGAAATACCTTTCAATTTTACCGTGTATTATTGTGATACAAACATATATCCAGGAAATAGAGTTCTCTCTGTTGCCAAGCCTTACTCAATGCCAAAAAGTGTAATTTTAAATTCCGTTTTTCTATTGTATCAAATACTTATTTCATGTAATGCAAATTAATTATTTAAAAATCATACAATATGATTTTCTAGATTTTTTTTTTTAGATTCTGTCTTTCTCAGTTGAAGTTTACTGTATATATGTATGCAATATATATGAATAACAATATAGTTTTACAAACTGGACAACTCCATTAAGCAAATTAAGTGGTGAGCTTTAGCTTGTTCAACTTTCACCATGTCTCCTGTTTTTCTGTTTGCACTAACATCACAGACACCTCAACCATCACCAAGACAGGGATTTACTACTTGTAGGGGAATCTAAGACTGTCTTCCTGTCCTACTGCACACCAGTGGTGTGAAGCCAAGAAGACAGTAAAAAACCAAGGCCTCCATAAGTACCACTGTGACATAGTTGAAACTCAGTGTTGTTGCTTTTCCCCCCTCAGCCACCAAATGCTACATACATAAACTGAACATACTGCTCCTATAAATATTAATCCCACTCCAAAGGCTTTTACCAGTTGTCAGTGGCTTTGTCAACCATCACCAAGTCCTTAACATAGAGCCATAACTACTAAGCCTTTAAGCAATCCCAAAAGATCAGTCCCCAATTAGTGTGCTGCCTCTTTAAGCATGTTGCTGCCACTTTCATGTGACTCCTATCATGAGGTTGCCATCAATGGCACTGATCCCTTTCTTAGCAATGCCACTAAAGACTCATTACCTGACACTGTCTTTGCCCTGATGCTGCTGTTGATCGTTCTTGACTTTATCTAAACATTGGGGGCCATTTTTTAATGAAGATTGTAACCTTAACGTGTTCCTATAACCCATTGTTTTTAATGTTGTTTTTACTGTTTTGAACTTACATGTAATCTTGTCTATCAGAATATAGTTTGGCATATATAGAGTTAAAAATATCACAGTGAGAAAAAGAGACCCAATTAAAAATTTACTTTTACTAGATATACTTTAAAAGAATACATATACCCAAAACAAGACACCAAAGTGCAAACTCCTAGGACAGCCTCAGTCCCTATAGTCTTATTCAGATTCAACATATAGGTACTGACACCAAAAGTAATGCCTCCTTCAGCAGAGTAATCGCCCCGAAAGGAGCGGCCCCACCTAATGAAGGCACACCCTTGGTCAGTACCAAAACAAGGTTCCTAAGTGGGTACCGAGGTATAAATTCTAATGAAAAATATGCAATCCAGACATCTAGGAGAAAAAGAGTTCCAATTCCATTAAAAACATACAATCAAATCCTTAGTAGAATTAACATAGTTACTGTTCATAACCCTAGTAGATATAACATAGTTACTGTTCATAACCCGACGCGTTTCCCCCAAACATAGATTAGTTAGGGTTCATCAGGGGTAGACTGAACATAAATCTACAATGGCTATTGCAATGGCGTATATACAATAAAGCAAAAGATACTTAGCATTAAATGTATTCTTTAGATGCCTCTGTGATGATGACGCCGCGACTCCCCAAAACTCCCGCTCAGATATTTAAATGAACGCTCCCGGAAGTGACCTCATACTCAGTAGGAAGGTGATCCAATAACAACAAAGTAAAGCCAAGAAAATAAACACGTTGGTAATTAGCCACATTAACCTCAGCACAATGTAGAAGAAGTACGCCATAAAACAAACGCTGTATTAAATTGGCTGCGCCGATAACAAATTAGATAAACAGCGCCGCTCGTAATAAAGAGGAAGCGCATGCGCAAAAGGGCCCTTCAAGATCACGGACTACTGAACGAGAATCACGTTCAGAGTCCCGCATGCGCACTTGATACCGCGGGGCAATCAGGGAAAAACAGCCATGCGCAAGGTCGCAATAAACAGCGCCGCACTCCCATAGCCACCAGTATTATAAAAACCGAGCGTATACATTCAAGATCTCCATTGATTAATGCAGGGTATTTTAAGAGAGCAGCTCATGCTTACTGGGTGGTGAGGCCAAACTTAAAGTAACTAAGAATGACACAATAATGAGAATAGGGAAGTAGGGGAAAGGCCGGGTGCCATCAATCTGAACACAGGCATAAAACATATAAATATACAAAAATTTAAGAAAAAACCAAAATGCTAACAAGTTTGTTGGAAGACAATCTCGCCTATATAGTCCAACATTGGTCTAATCACCAGAGCGACCCATATACAAACCAGAAGAAAATTAATATTAGTTAATATAAATCTGTCCAATTATAGACACAGTAGGGGGAAAATTTGCTGTAATATTTTTCACAAAAAGCAGCCAAAGTTTTAACATTTCATTAAGGCCATTTGGGTTGTACTGTTCTGAGTCTAAAACGTCCATTCTGTTTCCTTACATAATAGAAGTTTGTCTACATCCCCTTTTCCTAGGTGTTACTTGGATTTTTTCAATACAGACAAAAGATAAACAGGTGTGGTCCCCCTCATGATTCTCCCACACGTGACGGGCCGGGTGGGGTGTCTCTACGATGTCTCACATAAACCCAGATGTTCACCTATCCTTGTTTTAATGCATCTAATTGTTTTCCCTACATACTGTTTTTTGCATAGGCAGGTACACAAGTAAACTACCCCCTTCGATAGACAATTAAAGAAATCTCTAATTTGGAAGGTTTGTCCAGTAGTTTGACATACAAATTCCTTTGTTTTCTGCACAAAAGGACATGAAACGCATTTTCCACATCTGTACATACCAACAGGTTTACGTTCTAACCAGGATTTTGATTTCAGAGGGGGATTGTAATGACTGTGTATTAGTCTGTCATACAAAGACCTACCTCTACGGTACGTGACCGCTGGTCTAGCTGGTAATAACCCCTCCAAATCCCTATCAGCTCGTAACACATCCCAGTATTTATTCAAGATCTCATATACCTCCTGGTTGCGGTCATCATTGTTCCTTTATGACTCTCACGATAGGGTTTGTTTTTCTCTCTTTTGAGTTAGAGTTTATAGGGAAGTCCTATCTTCTCTAGAGCATGTTTAAACGCCGTTTTTAAGGTAGGTAAAGGATAGCCTCTATCCCAGAAGCGCTCCTTTTAAATCATTGGATTGTACAAAGAAATTCCTCAACATTTGAGCAATTTCGCCTCATCCGTAGGTATTGGCCTTTTGGGGGATACCTATTTTAGCCTCGGTGGATGGTGGCTCTCCCATTCTTAACAAATTTTTTAGTTGATGTAGGTTTCCTAAAGGTGGTTGTCTGTAAGCAACCCCCTTCATCCTTTTCCTTTATTTTAACATCCAAAAAAGAGATTTCTCTCTCTTAAAATTTCCGAGGTAAACTTAAGTCCAATCTCGTTAACATTAAGGGTTTCATAAACGAGTGGAAATGCGCCTCGGTACCTTGCCAGAGGAAAAACACGTCATCAATGTATTTTTACCCACAAAAAGATACATGAAGTATAGATTTCAAAAGGGTTCACTGAACACCAGGGTCTTTCCCACCAGCCCAGGAACAAATTAGCATACGGGAGCACAAGGGCTCCCCATAGCGTGCCTGAGCTGGTGGTAGACCCTGGGTCCAAACAAGAAAAAAGTTGTGGGTAAGTAAAAATCCAAAAGTTGGAGTACAAGTGTTTTTATGATTAGCGTGCCTATTACTCCTTGTATGTAAAAATAAATTCAACTGCTTTAATCCACCAATGGTGGGGAATACTGCTGTAGAGGGCCTCTACATCCACGAGGCCAATTTAACGTCTGAAATCCACCGACACACCTTTAGTTTTCTAAGTAAACCCAAGGTATCCCTAAGATATGAAGGCAAGGAGACCACAAATTCCCGTAATAACTTGTCTAAGTAGATCCCAACATTCTGTGTGAGGGAGTCTATCCCGGAAACTATAGGACGTCCCTTAAGGGGGGTTAAACCCTTGTGAATTTTGGGGTTTAAGCGCGTAGAAAGTAGCCAGTTAAGGTTTTTTGGGGAGCAGAAATTGTGATTCTTCCTTAGATATTATTCCCATCTCCAACAAAAAAAATATGATCTCCTCTTCTTTCCTCAAACGCCTTGTCCCTCCTCTCTTCGGCTGTCCTTCTTTTTTGGGGGGCAAGTGGGAGGCCCCTCTCGAGGAGATAGGGGAAACAACGAGCATAGCCAAAAGAGTAGCAAAAGCCAAGAAAATCAATAAATCAATCTATCTCCAGACCACATCACCCAAAGAGGAACGTAAACATTCTGTCTAGGGGTTATCTTTTGTGCCAACTACTAGGTTTAAAGAATTCACATGGATTAAGGATTTAAACCTATTTCTGAGAAAACTTAAATGGCATAAATTCTTTAAGAATGCTGATCGAAGGAGCTGTGAAGAATTTGGCATTTTAGAGGAGGATTTACCAGGGATGAGAATTCTGGATGAATTGGTGGAGGAGAATGAGGTTGGGATAAAGGGGATTGGCTATACCAATTTAAAAAAGAAAAGTACCGTTTCCCCCCCAGCAGGTGACATCAAAAATTTGATATTTTCTCAAATTAGTTACACAAGAGCTGGAAGTATTGGCAAAGAGACAACATCGCGAGAGATCCAATAGAAATTTCTCATGGAATGAGATGCAAGCTCTACTATCTCTTGAGTCAGATTCTAGTCTAATAATTAAACCCTCCGACAAGGGGGGGGAAACCTGGGTCATTTTGGACCATGAGAAATATTACAACATGTGTCTGAAAATTCTCAATGATCGTTCTAATATGCTATACTTTCAGGAGACCACTAAGGTTGTTTCTTAATAGATTAGAGAATATTGTTGATTGGGGGGGTTGAGAGGGGAATAATATCTAAGGAAGAATCACAATTTCTGCCCCCCAAAAAACCTAAACGGGCTATTTTTAAACGCGCTACCCAAAATTCACAAGGGTTTAACCCCCCTTAAGGGACGTCCTATAGTTTCCGGGATAGACTCCCTCACACAGAATGTTGGGATCTACTTAGACAAGATATTACGGGAATTTGTGGTCTCCTTGCCTTCATATCTTAGGGATACCTTGGATTTACTTAGAAAACTAGAAGGTGTGTCGGTGGATGCAGACGTTTAAATTTTGGGCCTCGGTGGATGTAGAGGGGCCCCCTTACAGCAGTATTCCCCACCATTGGGGATTAAAGGCAGTTGAATCTTTTTAATACAAGGAGTAAAAGGCACGCTAATCATAATACACTTGTACTCCAACTTTTGGAGTTTGTACTTACCCACAACTTTTTCTTGTTTGGACCCAGGGTCTACCACAAGCTCAGGGGTACAGCTATGGGGAGCCAATGTGCTCCCTCGTATGCTAACTTATTCCTGGGCTGGTGGGAGAAGACTCTGGTGTTCAGTGAACCCTTAGAAATCTATACTTCATGTATTTTGTTGGGGTAAGAATACATTGATGACGTGTTTGTCCTCTGGCAAGTACCGAGGCGCATTTCCACTCGTTATGGAAACCCTTAATGTTAACGAGATTGGCTTAAATTTACCCCGAAATTCAAGAGAGGAAATCTCTTTTTTTGGGTGTTAAAAAATGGAAGGATGAAGGGGTTGCTTACAGACAACCACCTTTAGGAAACCTACATCAACTAACAATTTGTTAAGATGGGGGAGCCACCATCCACCCAGGCTAAAATAGGGGATCCCAAAGGCCCAATACCTACAGATGAGGCGAAATTGCTCAAATGTTGAGGAATTCTTTGTACAATCCAATGATTTAAGGGAGCGCTTCCTGGATAGAGGCTATCCTTTACCTACCTTAAAAACGGCGTTTAAACATGCTCTAGGGGGAAAGATTTGGACTTCCCTACTAACTCTAACTCAAAAAGAGAGAAAACAAAAACCCTATCGTGAGAGTCATAGGAACATATGATGACCGCAACCAGGAGGTATATGAGATCTTGAATAAATAAATGGGATGTGTTACGAGCTGTTTGGAAATTTTGGGGGGGTTATTACCAGTAGACCAGTGGTCACGTACCGTAGAGGTAGGTCTTTGTATGACAGACTAATACCAGTCATTACAATCCCCCCCCTGAAAACAAAAAACTGGTTTAGAACGTAAACCTGTTGGTATGTACAGATGTGGAAAATGCGTTTCATGTCCTTTTGTGAAGAAAACAAAGGAATTTGTATGTCAAACTACTGGACAAAAACCCTTTCCAAATGAGAGATTTCTTTAATTGTCTACAAAGGGGTAGTTTACCTGTGTAACCTGCCTATGCAAAAAACAGTATGTAGGGAAAACAATTAGATGCATTGAAACAAGGGTAGGTGAACATCTGGGTGATGTGAGGGCATCGTAGAGACACCCACTGGCCCGTCACGGGGTGGGGGAATCATGAGGGAGACCACACCTGTTTATCTTTTGTCTGTATTGAAAAAATCCAAGTAAACCTAGAAAGGTGATGTAGACAAACTTCTATTATGTAAGGAAACAGAATGGAAAGTATAGACTCAGAAAAGTACAAACCCAAATGGCTTAATGAAATGTTATACTTTGGCTGCTTTTTGTGAAAATAATACAGCAATTTTCACCTACTGTGTCTAAATTGGACAGATTTATATTAACTAATATTTAATTTTCTTCGG
This sequence comes from Phyllomedusa bahiana, assembly GCA_025379985.1. Taxonomy (NCBI): domain Eukaryota; kingdom Metazoa; phylum Chordata; class Amphibia; order Anura; family Hylidae; genus Phyllomedusa; species Phyllomedusa bahiana. The sequence continues at coordinate 5,664 of JAODAL010026702.1, read as the reverse complement.
TTTGTTTATGGGTTGCTCTGGTGATTAGACCAAAAGTTAGGACTATATAGGGAGATTGTCTTCCAACAAACTTTTTTAGCATTTTGGTTTATCTTAATTTTGTATATTTATATGTTTTATGCCTGTGTTCAGATTGATGGCACCGGCCTTTCCCCTACTTCCCTATTCTTATTATTGTGTACATTCTTAGTTACTTTAAGTTTGCCTCCCACCCAGTAAGCATGAGCTGCTCTCCCATAAATATACCTGATTAATCAATGGAGATCTTGAATGTATTTACGCTCGGTTTTTATAATACTGGTGGTTTGGGGTGCGGCTCTGTTTTGCGATCTTGCGCATGGCTGTTTTTCCCTGATTGCCCGCGGTTTCAAGTGCGCATGCGGGACTCTGAACGTGATTTTCGTTCAGTAGCCGTGATCTTGAAGCGCCTTTTGCGCATGCGCTTCCTCTTTATTACGAGCGGCGCCCGTTTATCTAATTTGTTATCGGCGCAGCCAATTTAAATCGCGTTTGTTTTTATGGCGTACTTCTTTACATGTGCTGAGGTTAATGTGGCTAATTACCAACGTGTTTATTTTCTTGGCTTTACGTTGTTGGTATTGGATCACCTTCCTACTGAGTATGAGGTCACTTCCGGTAGCGGTCATTTAATATCTGAGCGGGAGTTTTTGGGAGTCGCGGCGTCATCATCACGAGGCATCTAACAGAAGACATCAATGCTACGTATCGTTTTGCTTTATTGTATATACGCCATTGCAATAGCCATTATAGATTCATGTTCAGTCTACCCCTGATGAACCCTAGCTAATCTATGTTTGGGGGAAACGCGTCGGGTTATGAACAGTAACTATGGTATATCTACTAGGGTTATGAACGAAAAAAAAAAAACTATGTTATATCTACTAAGGGTTTGATTGTATGTTTTTATAGAATTGGAACTCTTTTTTCCTTGATTGTCTGGATTGCATATTTTTCATTAAAATTTATACCTCGGTACCCATTTAGGAACCTTGCTTTGTTACTGACCCAAGGGGTGCCTTTTATTAGGTGGGCCGCTCCTTTTTGGCGATTACTCTGCTGAAGGAGGCATTACTTTTGGTGTCAGTACCTATAGTTGAATCTGAATAAGACTATAGGGGCTGAGGCTGTTTCCCAGGAGTTTGCACTTTGGTGTCTTGTTTTGGTTATATGTATTCTTTTAAAGTATATTAGTAAAAGTAAATTTTTAATTGGGTCTCTTTTTCTCACTGTGATTTTTTTGGCTGAATTACTGACCCAAATAGGTTTAATCTAGTTTAAGTCTGTGAGTTTTTTCATATATAGAGTTAATTAACGTTTATAAGGAAAGTCTCTACATAGTCTCACACGCTTGAGAAAGAAAGGTGTAGTCCTTACGAAACGTCGCGCCCAACAGGTGCATGACGCCCTGCTTGTCTTACTGCTCACACCTGGCTACATGGTGATCCATTTACTAAAAGTACCTTAATCTGTTGGACTCAGATATTTTCACCGCAGACACACTAAAAGGAATACAAGTATGTCTTTAAGATTTTATTGCTTGTTCTACTTTTTCTAATACATTTTCGAGATTTTTCATATATACAATATGTCTGCTTTAAACGATTGACCATTCTTGACTTACCAATGGCTGCCAGGGACTTTATAGTTCTTGGAGAGGCATTGGCTAGCTGATACTTTTAAGAGTCCTCACCCAATACAATAAATGGGCTTCATTTATTGCCAAAATCCTTTAAGAGGTGTTGCTTGCTGCCAAAGGGTTTGATAGTTTCTTAGAGGAAGAAAGTACACATTCATGGTAATTGGCGTTATAATGAACGACTGGCCACTTTGATATTATTCCTAATAACCAGCCTTCGTGATGCGATCATCTCTCGGTTTGTCTTCTTGGCTTAACAACAATGTCTTCCAGCCCAGCTTTGCTATCATGTCATCATGATGACATCATGCATTGTGTCTATGATGTGGTGCCACTGAGATTTGTCAGTTCTACCAGATGTGTGGCCTAGATGGATTAGGACCAAAGTCTAAATCGAAAAAAGTTTCAAAACATTATGCATTGTGTTGGGTAGAATTAATTTAATACACAAGGGGGCTACTTAATTAATCATGTAGGGTAAGATCCCATCTGTAATTATCCCAACTGCCCAGTATGTGTCTCATGTCTCCTCTAATTTTACTAATAGAAGAAACTAGAATTGTTTTACAGACACAGGCTTCTTACAACACTTGGCATTACAAACTTGTTCCATTTTAAAAATTTAGTTTCCTGCATCAAGTTTAATATTGCAGCTTTGGAAGATCTACTGCAATTTTTTTTTAGAGTTACAAAACCAAGGAATTCCAGTGCCAAAACTCCTACAGATAGTCATGAATGCATCTTGACCATGAAGGCATAAGCTAATCTAATGAAAGACCTCCTACTGTAGTGTACAGGAGTTGGTGGTACAATACACAATTAAAGAGTTAATAATGTTTATCAATAATTGCACAAATAACTGCATAGATTGTAGTAGAAGGTGTTTGAATTGCACTATTGTTCAATATTGTAAGTATTAGGCTATGTTCACACGGCTTAAAATGGGCCGTATTTCGGTCCGTAATTACGTGCCGAAGTGCGCAAATTACGGGCTGAAAACGGCCCATTCATTACGGTGATCCACAGTTCTCAGAGTGACCGATGGCTTACGTCTTGTCTCCCTGCTCGGCGTATACGGCGGGGAGGGGGAGAAGTGTCATTTGGATTACCAGCGGCGTATGCGCGCCGCCGGTAATGCAAGTCAATGGGCCGGCGAGGTGCCGGCCCCCCGTTCCCTCCCCCGCTCCCGCCCCCGTCCACACGGCGTTATCGCGGAGTGTAATTACGTCCCGCAGTTAAGCCGTGTGAACATGGCCTTATACCTAATATCTCTTGACCTCTACTTTACTCCTGTATTCAGCTAAAAGCTTGTGTATATGTCCGCAAAAGGTATATAGTCATTATGCCTTGCAGAAATGTAACCAGTCTTAGCCACTCAAGAGCTAATGGTGGGAGAAATTATTGTAAGGGGTTATATTTGTGGTCAGTAGTGGGTTGCCATGGGAAACCAGGGAGTAGGGTGGCCTGGTTATGGCAAGGGGACAGTTAATTGTTCAGGCAGGCAGTTTGGGTCTGTGTATATAGTGTACTGTGAGTCAGGAGGAACTGGGCAGTCAATCAGCAAGCTCGAGGGGTGGAGCTGGGCTGAGGAGAAGGGGGCCAGCTAGTGCACAGGGGGAAGCTGCAGCCGGCGACAGAGGTGTCAGTGGAGAGCCAGTCAGAGGAGACAGTGACAGGAGCGAGAGAAGTGCGCCCCACAGAGTTGCCGCAGCCATGAGGGGTGGAAAATATTAGTGGCTGTTGTTCAGAGAGAGTAGAAAGCCACGTCCTTGTATATAATTGCAATTTGTTAAAAGCAGAGAATATCCACTGTAGAGTCGGTGCGTGTCCAGAGGAAAGACATCGATCTGGGGAACATCAAGAAGTTCAGCAGGAGGCCTGAGTCATAGTGGAGGAAGCCACTGAAAACTGTTGGGTAGAAAAGTGAGGTGGGCAAGAGGAGAACCCCTCGTTAGCTGCGTGTGTGGATGCTGAAGCTGCTGGGTGCTGGGACACGAACGCACTGTATGTATTCAACAGACGCTAAGGATGAGAGTAAAATCCTCATCACTCGCAGCACAGTTGTGTCAATTATTGCCGGTGCACAGTTAGGGCACCGCCATTACACCACCCTGTCTGTTACAAATTGCTGTAGGGATTGACAGGATTGCTGTAGAAAAGGACAAAACGACAGACTAGCGTGGTGGGAGAGGGAGTCTCTCCACCCGCATGCGTGCCACCGAAGTGTTGTTGGGCCAGAGCAAAGTGTGCAAGGGATTGTGAAGTTTAAAGTGCTAGAGACTTTTGTATGAGATCCTGAAGCGATGCAGTGAGTGACCTGTGAAATGGGGTTGAAGGAGCATGTGGACCAGAGGCTGGTGGATGGTGAGTACCCTGGTGAAAAGATTCAAACGGGCACAGTCAGCATGAGTGACAGTTCAGACTGGCCAGCATATGGGAAAGCCAAGATCTGTGGTAGCAGAATGGGGGACTGGCATGGAGGAGTGGAAGAGAGGCGTGGCCAGGAGAAAGCGCACCCAGAATTTCCTGTCAAAGAGAGGCTAGTGGGGACAGGTAGTCAATGCCACGACGAGAGGGGTAGCCCCACCCCTATTAGGCACCTTGACACAGCACACAGCACTGGGAGAGAAGGTGGTGCTAGAGAGATGCTGTGAGGAGAGCAGGGAGCTGTACAAATTCATGCTTTTGGTAGGAAAATGGCTGGAAAACAGTAGGAGAGCCGCCAAGAAGTTGTGCAGCAGCTGCGGGCCCAGCCAGGTCAGTACATGGGACTGTGAGGAGCCTGAGTGTCCCGGGGTGGACTGCCTCAGTTCCCCATGAGGGAGAATGTTCTTGTTTATTTTGACATGTTTGAGCATCAAGGACTTTTGTGTTAACAGATGCTGAAACCTTATCTTGGAAAGGCACTGAAAAGTTTAATGTTATTGCTGTGTGAACAAAGAACACAAGTATACAAAATGTTTTATTTCCCTACAAAACACGTGTGAGTGTGTGTGTGTGTATGGTGCGAAAGCCAGACATGGCTTCATTTTAACGTGGGGGAAAAGTAAGGGGTTATACTTTTGTTGGGTCGTTATGACAAGGGAACAGTTAATAGTTCAGGCAGGCAGTTTGGGCCTGTGTATGTAGTGTGCTGAGAGTCAGTAGGAGTTGGGCAGCCTATCAGCAAGCTCGAGGGGCGGAGCTAGGCTGAAGAGATGGGGGACAGCTTATACAGAGGGGCAGCTGCAGTTGGCAATAAGAGGTGTCAGTTGAGAGTCAGTCAGAGGAGAGGAGACAGTGAGAGGAGAGAGAGCATTGCGCCCCTCAGAGCTGCAGCAGCTATGAGGGGTGGAAGATATTATTGGCTGTTGTTTGGAGAGAGTAGAAGGCCATGTCCTTGTATATAGTTGCAATTTGCTAAAAGCGGAGAAAATCCAGGAGAGGACGTGGGGGGGGTCTCCACTCTAGTCAGTGAGTGTCTGGAGGAAAGGCATTGATCCGGGGAGCAGCGAGAAGTTTAGCAGGATGCCTGAGCGATAGTGGAGAAAGCCACTGAGAATGGTCAGATAGAGCAGTGAGGTGGGCAAGAGGAGGACCCCCTCATTAGCTGCTTGTGTGGATGCTGAAGCTGCTGGGTGTTGGGACACGAGTGCACTGTATGTCTTGCAACAGCCACTAAGAAAGAGAGTAAAAACCTCATCAATCCCAGAACAGTTGTCCTGTCAACTGATTATTGCTGGTGTACCACACGTCTCAAACAGTGCGCCTCTCCCTGCAATTCAAAAGAACAATTAAGGGTGTTTGCCATTGGCGAACGCAGTTAGGGCGCCACCATTACACCACCCTGGCTGTTACAAATTGGCGTAGTCGGCAGGATTGCAGCACAAGAGGACAAAACAACAGACTCGTGTGGTGAAAGAGGGAGTCTCCCCAACAGCATGCATGGGTGGTTACATAGTTACATAGTTACATAGTTAGTAGGTTGAAAGAAAAATGTCCATCGAGTTCAACCAAGGGTGGGGGGG
>JAODAL010026701.1:0-56268 GCA_025379985.1 Phyllomedusa bahiana | reverse complement strand
GACACAAGGACACGGTCCTTTTAACTTCCCTCCCGGCCGATCTCCCATCATTTACGGCGGCTCTCAATCTCCCGGATGTTCTCCTGCCTGATTGGGATTCCGCGGTTCCTATGGACGCTCCCGCTGCGCGGACACAGTTGTCGGGTCTTCCTTCCCGTCAATCTCCCTCGACCTCTCTGAGACCCCGACGATGCCGTAGAAGCCGGGAGGACTCATTGCTCGACACACGACCTCACCGCTGAAGTGGGGCCCCCGATTGGGGGGAGTCCCCCCTGTGGTGAGATATTATGTGCCTTTAACCTGTTTTTCTTTCAGGCCCTGGTCTTCTTATGAACTGCATGGGCTTTTTGTGACTGTGGGGCTCGTGTTCTCTTGACTGGGGGCCTGGAAGTAGAGCCGTGCGCACTTCATTGGAGGCCCGAGTAGGCCATTTTATTTTCATGCCCCTCCTCTGGGCTGCCCGGCCGTGAGATGTGAGCCCCTAAACCTATGCCTGTGTGACCTGTATGATGCTTTTCTTTGTTGGTATTAACGTCCTTTTATGTTTATATGCGTGCTCGCTTGGAGACGGTTGGCGACGGGTTCGCTGGGGGCCCTTTTTTTTTTTTTTTTTGCTCCGTTTGCGATCCTGTCGTGGACTGTCTCCGGCACCTAATCTTAACATAACTCTACCTATCCTGAGTTGCTCAGATGCTATAGCTTAGACAGCTTACCTTAACTTGCCGCTCAGACTTTAGTCTTTGCGAACCCCCAATAGTTTGGGCCTATTGTTAACATTACATGGCCCTTGCAGAGACCCATCTGCTCATTTTAGTTGCTTGGTCCCCTTTTTACGGATCTTTTTATTTAACACTCATTGGTTAATGTTATAATTGTTGTTGCTGTTATGGTTGGTTCAGATTGCAAGCTGGGAGTTGGACCTCGGGGTTTTTCCAGTACTTGTCCAAATATTAGTTCCTAATGGCTAATCTCCGGGTCATCTCCCTCAATGTAAAGGGATTTAATGTCCCCGAGAAAAGGTAAAAAATTCTGTACCTTCTCCATAAACAACATTCCCAGATAGTTTGCTTACAGGAGACCCATCTTCTTTCAGCCCATATTCAGTCATACAGGAATCGTTATTACCCTGCCTGGTGCCATTCCAGTAGTTACACATCTAAAACGAAGGGGGTAGCTATACTCTTCCATAAATCTCTGCCTGCACAGATAATAGATGTCTTTCAGGATGGTGATGCAAGAGTGCTCTTTGTTAAATTTAAAGGGGTTGTCTCGCTACAAAGAATAGCTTTCAAATTGTAGAGAACACAAAATAACGACATTTTCCAAATATATTGCTTTGGGTTCATCTGTTTCCTTAAGACGATACAAGTGAATTAATCACTTCCCTGGCTATTTCAGTTCCCTCAGTAACCAACCTGTGTACATCTCTCCCCCCTGCTGTTTGTTCTATGTGATAGCAGTGAGTGACTTCATCACACAGGTCATGGTAGCCTCTGTGCTGGGCAGCAGTAAAAAGCTTGATTTATCTAAAGTGAACAGCACTGTAATTAGGGCTTTTGTTTGAGGGATCAGATAAAACCTTCTGCTAGCAGTTTCAGAAGCTACTGAGCTAATGTGAGCCAATTAGCAATTGAAAACACAGACCTTGAATACAGCATGAAGTTGTATGCAAATCAGTCAGTCTGAACCAGGAAGTGGCAGAGTATTTCATTCATGCATCCTATGAAACTCTGTAGGGAGACAACTCCTTTAAGTTGCAGGGGCACGTTTACACCTTGGCAAACATTTATGCCCCCAATACGGGCCAGAGTACTTTCTTAGCTAGGACTTTGGATAGCCTTACCTGTTTTGCTCAAGGACATATCATTCTCTGTGGAGACTTTAATTTAGCTATGAACCCCCTTCTCGATACTTCTGTAGGTAGATCGGTGGTGGCAAGACATGCCATTAACAGCATTAAGAAGATGTTGCACAACCTGCAACTGATTGACATATGGAGACTCTTGCATCCCAGAGACAAGGATTATACCTTTTACTCCGTCCCGCACCACTCCTATAGTCGAATAGATTATATTCTCCATCAACATTCTCTTCTCACATATGTGAAGGATGCATCTATTGGGACTGCACTGTTTTCAGACCATGCACCTATCCACTGCGACTTCGTCCTTCCGAGTTATAAGCGTGCCACCTTCTCATGGAAGCTGAACGAATGCTGAGTGATTCTTTGTGCTTGGAAGATCTGCAACGCTCTATAGCTTCCTTTCACATGGACCATCTCACCGATCCCACGCTGCCTCAGACTCAATGGGAGGCCCTTAAGTGTATGCTTCGGGGGGTCCTCATTAAGCACGGGGCCTGATTGAAAAAGGCTGCATCTTTTAAATTGCAGTCTCTTTTAGCACAACTTGCCACATTGGAAGCAACGCACAAATCCACGGGATTAGAATCCGATCTTAGGGCTCTTCTGCAGACACGGCACAAAGTCCTTCAACTCATGGAGCACAAATATAAAAGGTATCGTTACCTCTGTCAAAGCTCCTTTTATACCTGGAGCAATAAGCCGGGCAAATTTTTGGCCCGTGCGCTCCGAAATAAAAGAGCTTTCCATTTTGTCCCAGCGATCAAGAACTCGGAGGGACGAATCGTGCACCTAACTGAAGAGATCCTATCAGTGTTCCATAAATATTACTCTAACCTCTACAACCTCCCATGCCCAGGCACCCAATCTGACCCTCCACCCTCTGCATCTCTTTTAAGGTCATATCTGTCTCGGACTTCATCCTCAATCTCTCGCCTCTCTAGAGGAACCATTCTCCACTGACGAGCTTAGGATGGCGATCTCGGCCTTGCCCTCAGGAAAGAGTCCTGGCCCAGACGGCTACACGGCTTTGTTCTATAAGACATTGGGAGGGGAACTAGCTGGGGCTCTTCTCACAGCATTTAATATGGTTTCCACCCTGTCTCCTTTCGATGCAGCCTTTCTGACTGCGCACATTACTGTGATCCCCAAAGCAGGAAAGGACCCAACATTATGCCAGAGCTATAGACCGATATCACTGATTAACACTGAAGCAAAAATTTTTGCTAAAATTCTCGCAAACCGTCTCAACCCACTCTTGGGTTCACTCATTCATCTTGATCAGGTGGGGTTTGTGCCCTCCAGGGAGGCGAGAGATAACACGCTCAAGACCTTTGCTCTCATGCATCAGATTCGAGAGGAGAAAACCCCATACATGGTTCTCTCCCTTGATGCCGAGAAGGCATTTGACCGAGTAGCGTGGCCTTTTCTGTCTGGGGTACTGGAGGCAATTGGATTGGGCCCTATTATGAGAAGTAGGATTCTGGCCCTTTACACGTCCCCACAGGCCCGAATTCGTGTTAATGGTTCCCTATCCGACCCAATGGCGATCAGGAATGGCACCAGGCAGGGATGCCCCTAGTCCCCTGTTCTCTACATTCTTGCTATGGAGCATTTACTACAGGCCATACGTAGAGATCCGATTATACATGGAGTTCGGGCAGGGCACCTACAGATGAAATGCTCGGCCTTCACGGACAACCTGCTTCTATACCTTACGAAACCACTTATGTCGCTACCGACTGTGCTCAGGGTCTTAGAGGAATATAGCTTGTTTAGCAACCATAAAATCAACATGGCTAAGAGCACAGCATTGGGTCTCAATATTCCCTGTCAGGATCTACAACATTTGAAATCATCTTTCTCGTTCTCCTGGACCACAGAGTCTTTCCCGTACCTAGGGGTGCATATCCCCTCTGACCCTGGTAAGACCTTTGATTTAAATTTCGCTCCCTTACTCCGTACTATTACGCAGGACCTCCTGAAATGGAACAGGCGCGATTTTTCCTGGATTGGTAGGATTAACATCTTGAAAATTAATATCCTGCCCCGGCTCTTGTACCTATTTCAGGCCATCCCAATCTCCCTACCTAAAACTTTCTTCATGACCTTGCGCCAACTGACTAACCATTTTGTATGGGCATGCAAGCATCCTAGGATAGCCCAATCCACCCTGGCACGCCCGAAATTAGAGGGGGGTCTGTCGCTACCTGACTTTCACGCTTATTATTTAGCAGCGGTAGCGGTTCGCATTTTAGATGCTTTCCGCAGTGAGAAAACTAAATTATGGGTTCAACTTGAACCGTTATTCTATAGGGCACCAGTGACGGGCCTCCCTTGGCTTCTGCCAACAATCCGCCGTAGGAAATTTCTCGCTAGCATCCCATTAGTAACGCAAACGTCAATCGCTGTTTGTAGGGCCTTTGCTTCCAAAATGAACATACTGACCACCTGGGGCCCCTGCTCTTCGCTTTTGGGCAACCCAATGTCACCAGAATCGTTAGTGATACCCCTCTCCTGTCTAGTAGGAAGTAGTGCTGTCCAGTCAGTCTTTGCGAGTGTGATCTCTGGAAGCTCCCTGCTAAGTTATGAAGAACTGGTGGGTGACGTGGGCACTACGAGGTTTTCTAGGTTTAACTATTACCAACTTAGAAGCCTTTACTCCAGATTTCAGTCGATTCTTGATATTCAAAGGCCGGCTACTTTATTTGAACGATGGTGTCTGGGTAAACACTCAGAAACACGAGACCTTTCAGGTCTTTATAGAATGCTAACTACTCTCCCCCTGACGGAGAAACTCCCCTTTCAGAGGAGTTGGGAACAGGAGCTGGGTATCGTGCTCTTGGAGGAGGATTGGAGCAGAGCTTTCCTGTTAACACACAAATCCTCTATTTCCACTAAGGCCCAAGAATTAAATTATAAAATACTGGCGAGGTGGTACAGGGTTCGCGCTCTGCTGCATGTCCTTTACCCGGCAGTTCCGAATATATGCTGGCGTTGCGGAGTAACTGGGGCGACCATGACTCACATATGGTGGGGTTGCCCTGCGCTACGGCCTTTCTGGCTAAAAGTGATTGACATCATCCGCCTTGTAACGGCCTGTCCTTGCAGGCAAGCCCAACTCACTTCCTCCTTTTTGCCCTTCCAGTTCCGACCTCGACTCTTAAAAACCACCTTATATCTCAGTTGATACTCGCTGCCAAAACAGTGATCCCCAGATTGTGGCGATCTGTTTCCAGCCCCTCCATCTTGGATTGGTTCAAAGAAGTTCACACGATACAAAGGCGGGAGGAGTTTAGAGCTGACTCTCCTACGCGCTACACTAAATATCTTCAAACCTGGAAGGATTGGATAATCTTCTGTGGGTCAGATCAATACCTTAACTATTCATAACTTCGTGCTAGGGAAGGTACAGAGTTAACTCTTGCATACCGTGCAATGACTGAACAGACTACGAGTTTTACGTTTGTTCAAATTATTTTTGATTTTTACTTGCTAAGATTACTTTGCAATGTTTTTCTGAAAGGAGTCAGATGTTGTTCCGCGCCAACAGTTGGCAACATTGTCATTTAGCACTTGCCAAGCTAACATACTCTCCCGCGATAGGAGGGCTCCTTAATGAAGGGGACACCGACCCTGCGCGATGCTGGACTCAAATATTTTGTGACTTTGCCTCTATATATCAGCTGACTAACATGTTTTGCTGTTCATCTTGTATGATACTGTGTGTGTTGATGCTTGGTAACTTATCGTCTTATTCATTTGCCTGGATTCAACACAAATGTTTAACTATGTCTGCTTCTATCCTTAATAAAGTTTGTTTGAATAAAAAAAAAATAATCTTAGTGCTAATTAGCACACAATTTATAATTTATACAATTTATTGATTTCTGGGGCTTTATTACAGGGCTATAGCACACTTAAGTGTCCCGGTCGCTGCGGCGGCGCCCTCCTGTGTCTCTGCTCCTTGTCATTCATCTGTCCCGGCTCCTGTCTGTTCTGTGGTGCTGGCCCTGCCGGCAGATACGAGTCTGCCACTCTTCCTCTGGCTCCCTAGCACCCCGTGCGCCTTCTAGAGGCATGCACATGGCCCTGTTCTGTATTTAAAGGGGCAGGGTCCCAATTTCCTGTTCCGTGCCCCGTGACCCCTGGCTACTTATAGAACTTCCTGCCTTTGCTCCAGCGTCAGCTCGTTTCTGTCCATCCTTAGAGCTTGACCCGTTTGCTGTGCTCCTGCTGGATTAACCCTTGTGTTACCAGTGTTCCCGAGTACCTGTGTTAACCCTGCCATATCCAGCGCACCTGTTTCCTGCTGTTCCTGACGTTCTACCAGTCTGCTATTGTCTGCTGATATCTGCTGCTGTATCAAGTCCGTCACCTGCCTGGGACTGCATAACCCATCTACCGCTAAACACTGCTGTGTCCGGTCACCACTACCACTGTCCTGTCCTGCACTTCTGCTGCCACCACCAGTATCACCATCTACGCTCACGGTGGCTCAGAGGATCCACACTACCCAGCATCTCTAACTATCTGCATTAGTAAAGGTGAGAGCTGGTTATATCTGGAGCTCTAGAATCTATGTTCCTAAGAGGGCTATGTTTACTGCAATTCTCCAATACAGACTTTATCACCTGCCACAGAATGAAGAAATGTGAACAGAAGTTTTTAAAAAGCCACAGTATATATGTAACGGCACGTGCTGAGGTCCGACTCCCAGACCGCAGGCACGTCCGTTACCCAGTTGCTGGTCGTCCCCGCGCTGCACCTACGGTAGAGCTGCTGTTTGCTCCTGGCTCCTACCTGTCCCATGCTCACCTGCTCCCGTCCTGCCTCCTCCTCAGCAGGTGCGCTCCTCTGCAACTTCCTCCCCACTAGGGGCACGCACATCAGTTTCCTAGATTTAAAAGGACAGCGGGCAACAGGTAATTGTGCTCCTCCAATACAATTCTTGCAGGAGCTTTTTTAGGAGGCAGTTTCCTGCTCCCCACGCCCAGTTGTTGGGGTCCATGCCCTTGTGATGACCTTGTGTGGTCCCTAGTTAGAGATGGGCGAATCGATTCTAACGAAGTGGAATTCGTTTAGAATTTCAGGAAAACTTCGGTTTGGAACGAAGTCGAACTTAGGGGTACTTCGGGTGAACGAAGAGTGCTTTTGATTGATAATATGGCTGCGAGCACATGGCGCTACATGGGGCAAAGCACTCTGGGAGGAAGAAGGGCATAGCCTGCATGACATGTGCAGAGATGAAGCCAATCAGAGACCAGCGGGATTCTGTGACGTCACCGCACTATATAAGTCCGGGTGCGACGCCGGGAGCTCACACTCCTCTCACTGTGCTCATCAGGGAAGGTGCTGCCGCGGCTGATAGCTCTTACTGAAGAATTGATTTTTATACAGCGATTTTTGTGGGGTGTCTCAGCTTGTCTCAGAGACTGTTCTCTTAATGTTCTATTTCTAATTTTTTGGGGTATTGGATCTGAAATCCAGTGTGCGTCCACTGCAGCTGCATATACATTCAATATCCAAGTGGGATCTAAGCCAGTTCCTGTTGTAGTCATTTAAAGAAACAGCGTTTTTACAATACAAATACCACTTCATTTTTGGCTGCTCAATTCTATTGCGCAATTACATCCAGGGGTTAATTAAGCGTTGTTTTGCTGGTGTGCTGACCCCAAGAAACCGTCTTTTTCAACGCCAAAATATATAAATTTTTCCTGTAGCCTAATTCACAAGCAAAGGTTAATTACAACTGTATCTCTTGTTGTGTGGCGTAGAAAACACGCAATTGTAACATGCTACAAAGCTACTATTTTGTGCGGGCTCAATTCTTTGGTGCAATTACATCCAGGGGTTAATTAAGCGTTGTTTTGCTGGTGTGCTGACCCCAAGAAACCGTCTTTTTTCAACGCCAAAATATATAAATTTTTCCTGTAGCCTAATTCACAAGCAAAGGTTAATTACAACTGTATCTCTTGTTGTGTGGCGTAGAAAACACGCAATTGTAACACGCTACAAAGCTACTAGTTTGTGCGGCTCAATTCTATTGCGCAATTTACATCCAGGGGTTAATTAAGCGTTGTTTTGCTGGTGTGCTGACCCCAAGAAACCGTCTTTTTCAACGCCAAAATATATAAATTTTTCCTGTAGCCTAATTCACAAGCAAAGGTTAATTACAACTGTATCTCTATGTGTGTGGCGTAGAAAACACGCAATTGTAACACGCTACAAAGCTACTATTTTGTGCGGCTCAATTCTTTGGCGCAATTTACATCCAGGGGTTAATTAAGCGTTGTTTTGCTGGTGTGCTGATCCCAAGAAACCGTCTTTTTCAACGCCAAAATATATAAATTTTTCCTGTAGCCTAATTCACAAGCAAAGGTTAATTACAACTGTATCTCTTGTTGTGTGGCGTAGAAAACACGCAATTGTAACACGCTACAAAGCTACTATTTTGTGGGGCTCAATTCTTTGGCGCAATTTACATCCAGGGATTAATTAAGCGTTGTTTTGCTGGTGTGCTGACCCCAAGAAACCGTCTTTTTCAACGCCAAAATATATAAATTTTTCCTGTAGCCTAATTCACAAGCAAAGGTTAATTACAACTGTATCTCTTGTTGTGTGGCGTAGAAAACACGCAATTGTAACACGCTACAAAGCTACTAGTTTGTGCGGCTCAATTCTTTGGCGCAATTTACATCCAGGGGTTAATTAAGCGTTGTTTTGCTGGTGTGCTGACAACAATAAACCGTCTTTTTCAACGCCAAAATATATAAATTTTTTCCTGTAGCCTAATTCACAAGCAAAGGTTAATTACAACTGTATCTCTTGTTGTGTGGCGTAGAAAACACGCAATTGTAACACGCTACAAAGCTACTAGTTTGTGCGGCTCAATTCTTTGGCGCAATTACATCCAGGGGTTAATTAAGCGTTGTTTTGCTGGTGTGCTGACAAAAATAAACCGTCTTTTTCAACGCCAAAATATATACATTTTTCCTGTAGCCTAATTCATGTCCGAAGGTTAATTAAGCCTGTTTGTGCTTTTACATTTAGTAAAACACACAGTGTTTTTTAAACGACACATACAAGTACATTTTTCCTGGCCATTTGTGGAGCGCAATTTATATCCAAGGGTTACCAAGCTTGTTACTGGGTTCATTTGGAGTCAAAAACAGGGTGTATATTTATCATATACAGATATCATCATCAAACAGTGTCTGTACATTTTAGAACAAACAGTATGTCAGACAGAGAGGTGGCAGGCTCTGCACCTGCGAGTGGCAGTGGCACAAACATTCCTGGAACAGGCCCAGGTCGCAGCACAGCAAGGGGACGTCGCAGCAGGGGTCACTCGGTGAGGCCACAACTGCCGCTGTCATCTAGCGGCCGTGTGTTGTTCAGTAACCCAAGGGTTCTTGATTGGTTGACTAGGTCATCCTCTTCCTCCCAGATGACATCTGACAACCCCAGCCAAGAGTCGGTGGGAACCTCAGACACAACCATTAGTTGGCATGGCCCGGGAGCGGGTCAGCGGCCCTCACCTGTCCTCAGCCCGCCTCTGTCCCATCCGGTTCCCTCAGCCCGAGATCTACTATGTGGTCTGGGCTCAGCGCCACTATATAGCGAGGATGAACAATTTGAGGAGGGCAGTCAGCAGCTACTTGGCAGCGAAGAAATGGGGCCAATATCGCCTGCTTCTTGCAGTAGGCGGCAAAGTATAGATGTGGAGAGTGGCATGGGAGGTCATGTTGTGAGAGGTCAGCCTCGGCATACCAAAACCGGTGATGAGGACAGCAGTGACGATGAAACATAAATAGATGATGATGTAGCCGACCGCACTTGGGAGCCGGGTGAGGCAAGGGCTTCATCATCGCCAGGAGAAGAGGGCGTCAGCTTGCGCATCAGGCAGCAGCGCAGCCAGCAAGTGGTCGTGTGGCCGTGAGTCAGCAGGATAGCAGCAGTGTGAGGTCAGGAGCCAAGCGGCCACGGGTAAAAAACCCGCTTCGCAGGTCCAAGAAAGTAGCAGCACAGGGGCTCAGCGAGGCAGCGGCGGCAGTAGTCACTCAGTGCGAGCGTTGGCGGTAAAATCCGATACTCGGCGGTGTGGCAGTTCTTTGCTAAGACACCGGAGGAGCCAAATATGGGTATATGTAGAATCTGTGGGCAGAAAGTGAAGCGTGGCCAGGGAGCAAAACGTTGGCACCACGGCCCTGCGTCAACACATGCAGCGTCACCATCCGGTGGCCTGGGAGAAACGTGGCTCAGATGTGGTGGTCCATCCTGCCACCGCAGCAGCAGCGCCCAGTGGCAGGCATGCCATTGTAGCCAGTCAAGGCTCCACCACCTCTGCAGAAGGAGCTGTTTCTCTTTGACATCATCTCCCGGTCCAGATGCTCCTGCTCCTCGCTACTCATGGCGCCAGCAGTCGTTCAGCGAGGCGATTGCAAAGAGACAACAGTATGCGTCCAACCATCCTAAAGGTGCAGCAGCTGACCGTGCTCCTGTCCAAGTTGTTGGTACTGCAGTCCCTCCCTTTCCAAATGGTGGACTCTGCACCGTTCAGAGAACTAATGGCTTGTGCCGAGCCGAGATGGAGAGTTCCAAGCCGTAATTTATTTCCAAAAAGGCAGTACCAGCACTTCATAAATATGTAGAACAGAAGGTGGGTCAGTCCTTGAGCTTATCGGTTTGTTCCAAGGTGCACGGCAGCGCGGACGTCTGGAGCTGTAACTACGGTCAGGGCCAGTACATGTCCTTTACGGCCCACTGGGTGAATGTGCTTCCAGCCCAGGCACACCAACAACTTGGACAGGAGACGCCGCTTTCTCCTCCACGTTGTCAAACTGCTGCACCTGCGCCAATGTCCGCCTCCTCCTCTTCCACCACCACCACCATCTCAGCCTCCACAAGTACTGCTCCATCATACCACATGTGTAGGGCACAGCAGTGTCACGCAGTTCTACACCTGGCTTGCCTCGGCGAACGAAGTCACACAGGGGAGGAACTGCTCCGCATCATGCAGCAAGAAATCGATGTGTGGCTTTCTCCGCGCCAACTGCAAATCGGAACCATGGTGACGGACAATGGGAGGAACATGGTGTCCGCGCTGCACCGAGGAGGGATGGTCCATGCGCCCTGCATGGCGCACGTGTTCAATCTGGTTGTGAAAAGGTTCCTGAAGTCTTCCACCGATCTTCAGAACATTCTGAAAATGGCCAGGAAACTGTGCATGCACTTTATCCATTTGTACAAAGCCAGGAACACCCTCCTCGAGTTGCAGCGGCAGAACGGCCTCCCCAAATACACTCTGAAATGCAATGTTTCCACCCGCTGGAATTCCAGCCTGCACATGTTGGACCGACTGTATGAACAGAGAAAGGCCATTAACGATTTTTTGATGATCCAGGCAGACAGAAGTACTCCCCTGTGTAACTTTGATGTCAGCCAGTGGCAGCTCATGCGTGACACCTGCCGTTTGTTGAGGCCATTCGAGGAGGCGACATTATTTGTCAGTCGCCAGGACTACGGGATGAATAACATCATTCCACTGCTTCATGTCCTGGAACAGATGCTGAAAAATCTGTCTGGGCAGGGGACTGGAGACGTGGCGACTACATCTCGTGGCCACATGAGTCCGGTGGGGACTGAAATGGAGGAGGAGGAGGAGGACATTGGAGCAGAAGCATTGTCTGGTGAAATGAGTGGATTTTCTACCCAGGGGACAAGAGAGGAGGAGCAGGAGCAGCTGGAGGAGGTGGATGGAGATGAGGAAGACGAGGCAGATGACCCCCAAGCACCGTGGCAGTATACAGTGGAAATGGAGGCAGGGAGCCCCTCGGAGTCACTTGTGCAGATGGCCCGCAGCATGCTTATTTGCCTGGCTAGTGACAGCCGAATAGTCAGCATCCGGCAGAGGGATGACTTCTGGCTCTCCACCCTATTGGACCCTCGCTACCGATCCAAAATG
Organism: Phyllomedusa bahiana; assembly: GCA_025379985.1. Classification (NCBI taxonomy): domain Eukaryota; kingdom Metazoa; phylum Chordata; class Amphibia; order Anura; family Hylidae; genus Phyllomedusa; species Phyllomedusa bahiana. The sequence goes on along the minus strand of JAODAL010026701.1, from coordinate 44,440 downwards.
GGAGCCTTTTTCCCAGCTATTGAGAGGGAAGACAAATACTATAGGGAAATCCTCCGTAATCAGTTGGCTGCTGCCTATGTGCGGCATCGTCCCTCCTCTGACAGGTCTGACCGGGGGGTTCCTCAGCGCTCACGTACTACTGCCACGGCTGCTGGGGGAAGGTGGGGGGTAGGAGCAGTACCAGCTCCATCAGTAGTAACCTAAGTCTGGAGTCACTGATGAGCAGCTTCCTTCACCCGCCTAGTGAGGAGGGCAGTCGCCAGCAGCAGCAGCAGCAGGACCTGGAGCAGTCCCTGAACCAACAGGTTGTGGCCTACTTGGACAGCACTCTGCCACCTCAGTAGAAGATCCGCTGGACTACTGGGCAGCCAAACTGGATGTGTGGCCGCAACTTGCCGAGTTTGCAGTGGAGAAGCTGTCCTGCCCGGCCAGTAGTGTGGCATCAGAGCGGGTGTTCAGTGCGGCGGGGGCCATCGTTACCCCAAGGAGAACCCGCTTGTCCACGGGAAATGTGAACGACTGACCTTTGTCAAGATGAATCAGGCGTGGATCGGCCAGGATTTCCACACACCAATGCCTTAGGCGTCAGTCTGGGTTCAAACTACCTGCCTCAGCCACTATTCTGATGCCGCCACCCGCCTGATGCCACACATCTGCTGACAGTTTTTCCATCTGCCTACCACCATCTTTACCAGGGACTGGTATTGCCACCTACCTCCCCACTCTGTCAATTGTGCCACTCTATGACCTCATAGCTGCTGCTGCTGTTTGCCGTGACATCCACACTGTGTCATTGTGCCACTGTCTGACCTCATGCTGCTGCTGTGGCTGCTGCCATGTCCCTCCACACTGTGTCATTGTGCCACTGCCTGACCTCATGCCTGCTGCCCGCCGTGACCTCCGCTCTCAGTCATTGTGCACTCTGTGGGTTCCTCCTGTTTTGGCCACCATCCAGAATGTCATTGTGCCACTTGCCTGATCTCATGCTGCTGCTGTCGTGACCTCCACACTGTGTGATTGTGCCACTCTGTGGCCTAATACTGTTTTGCCGCCTCCAGAATGTCATTGTGCCACTGCCTGATCTCATGCTGCTGCTGTCGAGACTTCCACACTGTGTGATTGTGCCACTATGTGGCCTAATACTGTTTTGCCGCCTCCAGAATGTCATTGTGCCACTGCCAGATCTCATACTGCTGCCGCCGGGGACCTCCACACTGTGTGATTGTGCCACTCTGTGCCTAATACTGTTTTGCCGCCTCCAGAATGTCATTGTGCCACTGCCTGATCTCATGCTGCTGCTGTCGTGACCTCCACACTGTATCATTGTGCCACTCTGTGCCTAATACTATTTTGCCGCCTCCAAATGTCCATTGTGGCCACTGCCTGATCTCATGCTGCTGCTGTCGTGACCTCCACACTGTTATCATTGTGCCACTCGTGTGGCCTAATACTGTTTTGCCGCCTCCAGAATGTCATTGTGCCACTGCCTGACCTCATACTGCTCGCCGCCGTGACCTCCGCTCTCAGTCATTGTGCCACCTGTGGCTTTTCCCCTCGTGTTTTTGGCCACCTCCAGAATGTCATTGTGCCACTGCCTGACCTCAATGCTGCTGTGGCTGCCGCCGTCACCTCCACACTCTGTCATTAATGTTGGCCAGCTGAGCTCTCAGATTGTTTTTTTTTCCAGCTTTCGCTGGCATGACTTTATCAGGCTACATTCCCGCTTGAGTTTTTTGGTCAGTTTTGCCCTCTTAAGTGCCCAGGGAATTTATAGTGAAGCGATTCTAAGAGCGGCGGCAGTCATCTGCGTGTCATACTAAAACATAACATTGTATGAAGACCAAACCAAGCTCCCTCTGCATATTTAAGCATGGCACAACGTTCTACAGCACCCTGCAGGCTCTGTGCAGCCTGGAAATAGCTGCTTTTTAACGCGATTCGTGCCGAAGTAATTCGAACTAAACGAATTTTGTCGGAAAATTCGGCGAAGTGACCGAATCGAATTTTTGAGAAATTCGCCCATCTTTATCCCTAGTGTATTCCCTTAGCTTACCGTTGTGGTCCTGGTCCTGCATACGTCTACTGTGCCATCTGCCTCATTCTGTTCCTGCCTAGCTCCAGTGTCCTGCCTAGCTCCGGTTTCATGCTCCGGTTGGCCCTGTGTCTACCTGCTTTGGCTGTCACAGCTGGGTCCTACGTCGGGGGAGTCCCTGCAGCAAAATCTGTCCTGCCTTGCATCGGGTTCCGGTGAATACAAGGTGCCCCTTAGACTCCGCTCCTCGGCTTAGGGTATGCCTGGCGGCTAGTCTTCCTGAGGCTCCGTCTGCTCCAGCTGCCATACCAGTCCATGTTCCGGTGGCTGTCCCGGCCATACCCAGCAGTTCTTCTCTGCACCTGCCGCTGCCTCCCTGCTACAGTGGAGACCCCAAGGTCTGCCATAGGTTCCTGAATCAATGCATGATTCATTTTGAGGTCCTGAGCCACCAATTCACCACGGACAAGATGAAGGTGGCATTCATTATCTCTTCCGCCCCCGCAGAGTTCCTCGCTTGGCACCTGTTTTTCAGCGGCCTATTCAACCTCTCTCTGCGGTTTCTCTGGAAGAATCAATGCAAGTTGACAGAGTCCATCTCTCCGAGGCAGAGAAGACCCGCAGAAGGAATATGGGCCTGTGCCTCTACTGTGGCACTTCCAAGCATCTTCTGAGAGACTGCCCGAACTGTCCGGGAAACTCCAGAGCCTAGGTTTCATGGGAGAGGCGAACATGGGTGAACAAGCTACCTCTCAACCCATGACCATGTCGGTCAGCTTAATCCTGCCATCCGGTTCAAGTCTTCAAGTGGCCGCCTTTGTGGAAACTTCATCCATCCTTCTCTGGTTTCCAAGTTCCAGCTGCCTGTGATACCTCTGGCACAGCCCCTCTTTGTTTCTTCTGTGAATGGGCAGGTCCTCTCGTGTGCCATCCGGCATCACACTCTACCTCTCACCCTGCATGTCGGAGTTCTTCATCAGGAGTGTTCCTTCCTCATCCTACCTTGCTCTTCTATCTCGCTCCTTCCGGGACTCCCCTGGCTACGTAGGCATAGTCATAACCTTGACTGGAACACTGGTGAAGTCCTACGCTGGAGCAACCGTGTCACTCCTAATGCATCGCATTTTCACCTCCTCCTCGTCTTGTGGGTGTGTCGAATCTTCAGCCAGCAGTTCCTTCTCTCCCTGGACTCCCGATGCCTAACCAAGAATTTGCTGAAGTTTTTTTATAAGAAACAAACTGAGCGGGTGCCACCTCACCGGCCCTGCGATTGCCAAATTGAGCTTCAGTCCGGCACCTCCCCCCCTCGGGGTAGAGTACATCCGCTGTCCCGACCCCAAACTGAAGCAATGTCCGCAAGGAGCACCTGGCCAAAGGCTTCATTCACAAGTCAGCCTCCCCCATGATGGCAGGATTTTTCTCTGTCGAGAAGAAAGATGGGTCTTGGCGGCCTTGCATAAATTATTGGGGTCTTAAAAAGATCACCATCAAGAACCACTACCCATTGCCTCTAATTTTCTAACTATTTGACAGAATTCGGGGAGCCACAGTCTTCTCTAAACTCGATCTCTGGGGCGCCTACGACCTAATCCGCAACTGCCAACGGAATGAATGGAATACCGCATTTAACACCCGTGACGGCCATTTTGAATATTTGGTCATGCCCTTTGGACTCTAATGCCCCAGCTGATTTTCAAGAGTTTGTTAACGACATCTTTCGTGATCTACTATATGACTGTGTTCTGGTCTACCTAGACGACATTCTGATCTACTCCCCAGATCTCGAGTCTCATTGGTCTCATGTCCGCCAGGTCCTCACCCGCCTTCGGCGCAACCACCTCTATGGCAAATTGGAAAAGTGTTTGTTTGAGTGCTCCAGTTTGCCTTTCCTGGGATACATTATCTCTTTGCAAGGTCTGCGGATGGACCCAGAGAAGCTGTCAACTGTCCTTAACTGGCCTCATCCCATCGGCCTACGGGCTATCCAGCATTTTATTGGCTTTGCAAATTATTATCGACAATTTATCCCACACTTTTCTACTCTTGTGGCACCGATTGTCTCGCTCACCAAGAAAGGTAGTAATCCTCGCCTATGGACCTCCGAAGCAGAAGAAGCCTTTACCAGACTGAAATCTGCTTTCACTTCCGCCCCAGTACTCCATCGTCTGGATATTGAGAAGGCTTTCTACCTTGAAGTTGATGCTTCCTCAGTTGGTGCTGGGGCTGTGTTTCTCCAGAAGTCCTCCAAGGACAAGTTTGTTTCCTGCGGGTTTTTCTCTCATATCTTTTCTCAGAACTATGCTGTTGGGGACAGAGAACTTCTGGCCATTAAACTGGCCTTGGAGGAATGCCGATATCTTTTGGAGGGTGCCCTTCATCCTATTACCATCTATACAGACCATAAAAATCTCCTGTACCTGCAGACAGCTCATCGCCTGAATCCTCGTTTGGCCCGTTGGTCCTTATTCTTCTCCCGCTTCAACTTTAACCTGCACTTTAGACTGGCTGCCAAGAACGTCAAGGCAGATGCATTATCCAGGGCCTCGGATGCTGCTGATTCTGCACCAGATCCCCACTATCTCGTTCCTCCTAACCGTCTCGTCCTCGCTGCTCTCATAAGGCTGCGACAGATCCCTTCTGGTAGGACCTTTGTGCGCTCCGCACTAAGGAGGCGAATTCTGTCCTGGGGTCATGCATCTTGGATTGCCAGTCACCCACGATACCGCAAATCCCTTGATCTGATAGCCCGGCCTTACTGATGGCCCTCCCTCGTGCAGGACGTTCAAGACTTTCCGGCCGCTTGTCCCAACTGCGCCCAAAATAAGAGCTCCCGGATGCGACCTGCTGGTTTCCTGTTACCTCTTCCAGTACCAGAAGCACCATTGACTCACATTGCAATGGACTTCGTGGCGAACCTGCCATCCTCTGATGGGTGTTTGGTTATCTGGGTCATGGTGGACCGTTTTTCTAAAATGGCACACTTCACGCCACTGCCTGGTCTTCCATCGGCTCCAAAATTGGCCACCCTGTTCTTGAAACACATCTTTTGCCTGCACGGGATGCCTGTCAACATCGTTTTGGGTAGAGGAGTCCAGTTCACCTCTTGTTTCTGGCGTGCCTTCTGTAAATTAAACTGGACTTCTCATCGGCCTATCACCCTCAGTCCAATAGCCTAATGGAACGAGTCAGCCAGACCTTGGTGAATTATCTGCGCCAATTTGCCGCCGTCCGGCAAGATGAGTGGGTGTCTCTATTACTCTGGGCTGAGTTCGCGTACAATAACCATCCTAGTGAATCTTCCAGGAAGTCTCCTTTTTACGTGGTGTTTGGGCAGCATCCTTTTCTTCCTCTGCCACTCTCGATTTCCTCGGAAGTTCAAGCAGCCAATACCCAAGTATGCAACTTCCTACTAATATGGCAGCTTGTCCGTCAAAACCTGCTTCAAGATTCTGCCCGATTTAAGAAAAAAGCGGATAAGAGACGGGGAGCACCTCCCATTTTCCAGACTGGAGATAAAGTTTGGCTCTCCTCCAAGCACATCCGTCTTCGAGTACCAAGCTTGAAGTTTGCTCCACGCTACCTCGGTCCTTTCTCCATTCTACAATGGATCAATCCGGTATCCTACAAACTCCGTTTACTCCCCTCCCTTCGTATTCCCAATTAATTTCACGTATCTCTGCTGAAGCCTCTAATTCTCAATTGGTACTCCTACAAGAGGATTTCCCCTGTCACATCTCCCAGTACCGAAGATACCTAAGAGGTAAAGGACATCCTGGATATGAATCGCTCTAGATGTAAAATCTATTATCTCATTGATTGGAAGGGCTTCGTTCCTGAAGAAAGATATTGGGAGCCTCAAGAAAATGTCAATGCTCCTAAGCTCATCCAACGTTTTCACAAGCTTTGGTTCCGGGGTTTAAGGGGTTTTAAGGGGGGGACTGAAACGGCTCATGCTGCAGTCTGACTCCCAGACCTCAGGCACGTCCGTTACCCAGTTGCTGGCCATCCCCGTGTTGCGCCTAGAGCTGCTGTTTGCTCCCGACTCCTGCCTGTCCCATGCTCACCTGCTCCTGTCCTGCTTCCTCTTCAGCAGGTGCGCTCCTCTGCATCTTCCTCCCCACTAGGGGCGCGCGCACATCAGTTCCCTAGATTTAAAGGGTCAGCGCGCAACAGGTAATTGTTACAATTCTTGCAGGAGCTTTTTAAGTATACAGTTTCCTGCTCCACGCGCCCAGTTGTTGGTGTCCATGACCTAGTGATGGCCTTGTGCGGTCCCTAGTGTATTCCCTTACCTTTCCGTTGTGGTCCTGGTCCTGCATACGTCTACTGTGCCATTGTCATCTGCCTCATTCTGTTCCTGCCTAGCTCTGGTTTCATGCTCCAGTTGGCCCTGTGTCTACACTGTTTTGGCTGTCACCGCTGGGTCCTACATAGGGGGTAGCGAATTGGGGGATTCCCTGCGGCAAAGTCTTTCCTGCCTTGCGGCGGGCTCTGATGAATACAAGGAACTCCGCTCCCCGACGTAGGGTATGCCAACTCCTCGTGGTGATCAGAGGATCCACCTCCCGCTCACTGAGTGTTCATGACAATATATAATAATAACATTTATTATAGCGAGGTCGGAGAGATCCCTAATGTGAATTATTACATAATAATAATATTAACCTTTATTTATATAGCGCCAACATATTCCGCAGCACTTTACAATTTAGGGCGTATAAGTACAGACAAAAAGACATACATTGCACAATGAAAAGTTACTTACAAATGAAACACAAGGTGTGAAGGCCCTGCTCGCAAGAGCTTACAATCTATTACATTTTATTGTTTAGACTTAAACTAACCCCCAGAACTAATGTGCTCGTGTTCTTTACATTATTATTACACACTGTTATTGGCTGGTTAATATCCCTGAACATTCTCAGGTTCTGGAACATCAAAGGTTTGCTTTAATAATAAAACTTATCCACATTCTGTGTGACTTCTCTCAACAGCGCAACTTCTTTGCTGTGACGTCTTACTCTGCGTGTCATGTGTTGGATTTTAGTGTTGCCGCGTTTGCGCAGTGTTATTTCCGGGACGCGGCACTCGGCGTTCGCGGGAGACGGCGTGTGTGCTTCATATGGTAACTGTTTTTATTAGCATACTGGTTTTGCATACTGACAGATGCTCTGCTATAGCTATTTAGAATAGTTCCTTCCTCCTACTGGTTAACTTGTTTGGAGGTGGGACTTGGTGTGTATTTAAGGTGGACCTTTATACTGAACAGGTGGGTCACTAATGAGAGGCACCTCTCTCATGGAGGATACACTAACCTCTGGCCTCGTGTATTTTTGCTATACCCACTGATGAACTCTGCGTCTACAGAGGGAAACGGGTTTGGGTACAGTAGGTGGGATCTTTCTTGTTGATTGTTTGCATTGATTAATGATCCTGTTACGAGGTTGGTATTTGTACTCCTGGATTGTTTTTTGATGGTCTCCTTATATGTATATTCCTGATTGTAGGGACATTTAGCTTAGGAGTTCCAGGTGTGGGGACCGTCCTTTTTGGGACGCTGCTCCTGCGGAGTACTATCCCTAGGGCTACAGGCAGACTAGGGACATTATAGGTTTCATATTCTTGTGGTGACCAATAGGAACTTTTCTTGTTCAGAATGTGTTCTCCTTGGGGTCCCTTGATATTGTGTGATTTCTTATGTATTATTTTTTACGTATTTTTAATAGTTATTATTAAAAGCTAAGTTTTAGTGGAAGATTTTCCTTGTTGCTATTTATGCTTTATGTTCCACTGTGGAATTCTGTTGTTTCAGAATTGGTCTTTCCTTGATATTCTCTCAACAAAGTTCACATTTTCTGGACATTTCCCTTTTAGGGAACATTACACCTTTCCTCTTGTGTGAATCCTCTCATGTATAACAAGAACTGATTTCTGTGTAAAAGATTTCCCACATTCTGAACAAGATAAAAGCTTCTCTCCTGTGTGAATTCTGTTCTGTTAAGTGAGATCTGATTTATTTGTAAAAGATTTCCCACATTCAGAAGATGAAAACGGCTTCTCTCCTGTGTGAATTCTCTCATGTCTAACAAGAGTTGCTTTCTCTGTAAAAGATTTCCCACATTCTGAACATGAAAACCGCTTCTCTCCTATGTGAATTCTCTCATGTCTAACCAGACTTGCTTTCAATGTAAAAGATTTCCCACATTCTGAACATGAAAAAGGCTTTTCCCCTGTGTACATTCTCTCATGTATAACAAGATGTGATTTATGTGTAAACTCTTTCCCACATACTGAACATGAAAAAGGCTTCTCTCCTGTGTGACTTCTCTCATGTTTCACAAGGTCAGCTTTAAAATGAAAAGATTTCCCACATTCTGAACAAGAAAAGGGCCGCATTCCTGTGTGATTTCTCTCATGTATAACAAGATGTGATTTCTGTGTAAAAGATTTTGCACATTCTGAACATGAAAAAGGCTTCTCCCCTGTGTGAATTCTCTCATGTTTTACTACTTGTGACTTAAATGTAAACTCTTTCCCACAAATTGAACATGAAAAAGGCATCTCCCCTGTGTAATTTTCCTCATGTGTAACTAGATTTGCGTTCTCTGTAAAAGATTTCCCACATTCAGAACATGAATATGGCTTCCCTCCTGTGTGACTATTCTCATGTTCATCATGACCTATATCCTGGGTAAAGCATTTTCCACACTTTAAACATGAAGATTGCTTCTCTCCTGTGTGACTTCTTCTCTGCGTAAAAAGAGTTTGAGTGTTTTGTAAACAGTTTACCACACTGACCACATGGAAACCTTTTCCCCTCTTTTTCTCCTTTACTCATGTTAACCATCTGTGGTGGGTCAGGACAAGGTTCCTCATTATTGGAGCCAGTATTAGACAGGTCTGTTCTGTGATGTCCTGGATGTACATTCAGGGTAGTGTGGTTTCCTCCTGAAGAGTGCTGTGTGAGATCTTCTTCTTTATAATTCAGTGAGGACATGCAGTTTCCTTCAGAGATTTTATGGAATTGTTCTGTTAAAATTAAAAATGCTTCTGTTTTTTTTTTTTCAACCCACAAAACAGAAACATTTAAAACATTCCTTTTAGGTGGGAAAACTCCTGCAGTTTGTATTAAGTTATTTTGGGCAAAGTCAGAGATGGATCCAGCAGAACCACTCATTATGACTGCTTCCTACTTCCGATGTCACGTAGCTCCTGCAGGAATACCCTGTGGTGCACTGACTTGCTAGGTATGTAAGGTGTAAGGTGTGATAGGCTGTCTGCACACAAATCCCTCACTGCCGTTATCCGTATAAGGGGTGATTTATGAGAGTTGCAAACAAAAAGTTCATTTTTGCCTTTCCTATTTTATGATCTCTTGGTGGCTGCGGTGTGGAAAGTGTATCGTGAGTGGAGAAATAATATGTGGAAACAATGGAGCTCCATGCATCACTGATGTCAGAGTTAAACGTCAGCTAGGAAGGTGCATGAGGGGAAGTGACATTACATTGGAGCAGCTCACCCTAAAAAAAATTCATTACTACTCACCTGTGGTCACATCTTCTGAGATCTCCTCCTCATCACTCATCCTCGACTCATTGCTCCTCATCTTCTCTTCTTCAGCCTCAACTTTAGTATCAGTCAGATCTTCACCCTGATGGGACATATGGAACAATTCAGTACAGCAGACAGATCAGCATAATAGACCCCCAAATATCTATGAGCCCATCTGTGACTGCAGGAGCTCCACACCCCATTTACAGATTGTGTATAGGGCTCATCTACCTGAGGATTCCCTGGGACATCCATCTCTTCTGCTTCATCCACAACCTCAATCTTAATAACAGTCAAATCTTCACCCTGATGTGACATATGGAACAATTCAGTACAGCAAACAGATCAACAAAAGAGACACCGAAATATCTATGAGTCCATCTGTGGCTGCAGGAGGTCCACACCCCGTATACAGATTGTGTGTGGGGCTCATCTACCTGAGGATTCCCTGGGACGTCCATCTTTTTCTGTTTCATCCTCAACCTTAATTTCAATCAGTTTTTCCCCCCAAAAGAAAAAAACCAGGAAATAAGGCGGGTTGTTCCATTCTTCATTTTTAAGGAATTTTAGCTTCCTTACCTATGTTTCTCGGGGACATTTCCTTGGACGTCCTGGGAATACGAAGCGGAAATCTCTCTGGGGATTTCTCCTAGGACCATCTTGGGGAGCACACAGTGAGGGAAATGACCCGGGGTTTATTATCAATTATATACGTCTCATCTTTTAATTTTAAGGACAAATAAAGGAGGGTTTTGTCCCTTGTTTTGTTATCTCCTCTCACCTTGTATGTCGGGGGGCCGGGGCCCTCCTCATGACCCCTGGAAAGATCCCTGGTCTTTCTTGTCTCCCACTCCCCCATGAGACATAACAGCGACACCCGAACCTTATAGGAAAACCCTGCAACGCAAAGTCCTCAATTTGGCCCCATCCCCCCCAGTGTTATGACAATGCCCCCACATTCCCCTCCCCTCTCTATCCAACCCCATCACCCCCTTTTTTATGTTAAATTGCCCCCCCCTTCCTTTCCCCCTCACCTTTTTTAAAGCCCACTTCCCCCTCCCCTAAAACCCCCATCTCCCCTGTGTTAGTAAAATGCCCCCAGCATTCCCCTCACCCCTCATCCGACCCATTCCCGTGTTATGTATAATTCCCAGTTTCCTCTGCCTCTCATCACCCAGACCCATCAACCCCTGTGTTTTGTATAATGCCTAGCATTAATCTCACTCTCATTATTCAAAAATTTATGCTGTTTGGGTATAATGCCCCGCTTTTCCTCCTTTCCTGTCATCACCAGCCCCTCCAGGGGGTTCTTATAATACCCACATTCCATCACCTCCCCAGTCGCAGTCATGACCCTGGTTCAGGTCTGGATCTCCTTTACAGTGAAGAGGTGGGGCTCAGGGCTCGGGGGCTGCTCCGCCTCTACACACGGTGGGCCCACACCCCCAGCACTTCTTCACTACTGTGTAATCCTGTGTATGGGGAGACACTGTCACTACTGATTTAAGAACCCCCCCCCCTTTCCCAAACATTCACCTTTACTGATGAGAAAGAGGAGGTCATGTGAGACTCTCACTCTCCGTTACAATAGATGATCCAGGGGGAGGGCTTATCTGGGGGCCCCGGGTTCCCCCTTGTCCCCCTTGGGGGTCATTTTGGGAAAAAGGGGGGGATTTTCTTTAGTGTGAAGGGTTCTGGATGAGGGAAATGAAAAAGTAGGGGGTTTAGAGAAGATCACCTCAATAACCCTTTTTCTGTAAAAAATACAGTACAGACCCGAAGTTTGGACCACCCTCATTCCAAGGTTTTTTTGTTTTTCATGACTCTAAAAAAATGTAGTTCACATGAAGGCATCAAAAATATGAATTAAACATTGGAATTTTTTACTTTCAAAAAAGTGTGAAACAATTGAAAATACGGTAGTTTTTTATTCTAGGGGTTTTTTAAAGAAACCCCTTTTGCTTGATTACGCTTGCACACTCTTGGGGATTCTCTTGATGAGTTCAAGAGGAAATCACCCCGAAAAAGGTTTTTATTCAAGGTGTGCCGTAGGTTTTAAAAAGTGGGATTTCTTTCCTTTTAAAAAGGGGTTTGGGCCGTTTTGTTGTGGAACACACTATAGTCCCTCGAAAGGATCTTGAATTTCTATTATGGCAAGAAAAAAAAAGCTAAGTAAAGAAAAACGGGGCCATCATTACTTTAAGAAATGAATTCAGTCAGTCCAAAAATTGGGGAAACTTTGAAAAATGTCCCCAAGTGCAGTGGGAAAAAAAACCCTCAAGCCCAAAAAAAAAAACTGGCTCACATGAGGGCCCCCCCAGAAAGGGAAAACCCAAGAGACCTCGCTGCGGAAGATAAGTTTATCCGGTCACCAGCCCCGAAATTGAGGTTAACAGCGCTCAATTGAGCCAGGTCAAAGCCAACGAGTTTTAGCGCAGACACTTTTCTACAACAACTGTTAAGAGGAGTTTTGTGCACAGGCCTCATGGTAAAAATAGCTGCTAGGAAAACCCCTCTAAGGGCAGGCAACAAGCGAAGAACTTTTTTGGGCTAAAAAACACAAGGAATAGACATTTTACCGTGGAAACTGTGCTTTGGCCCCGATGAGTCCAAATTTAGATCTTTTGGGTTTCCAGCCGTTTCTTTGTGCATGCAGAAAGGTGAAAGAAGGACTTACATCCTGGGTTCCCACCGTGAAGCATGAAAGGGGAAAGGGGTGAAGGGCTTTGCTGGGCCGTTGGGGATTATTCAAAAATTAAGGTACTGAACCAGTATGGTTACCCCAGATCTTGCAGCGGGTGCTATTCATCCGGGTTTTCGCTTAATTGGCCATCAATTTTTTTTTCAAAGGAAAATGACCCCAAACACACCTCCGATGTGAAGGGCTATTTGACCCAAGAAGGAGGTGATTGGGGTGCTACCCCAAAGACTGGCCTACAATCACCAGACCTGAACCAAACGAGATGGTTTGGGGTGAGTGGACCGCAGAGGAAGGGAAAAGGGCCCAACAAAGGGTAAGATCTCGGGAATTCTTCAAACTGTTGGGAAAACCCTTTCAGGGATCCTCTTGAAGCCATCAAAAGTGTGCAAAGCATAATCAAGCAAAAGGGGGTACTTTGAAGAAACCCCGGGAAAATAAGCAATTTTCGTTTTTTCACACTTTTTGTTAAATATAATTCCCCCATGGTTAAATTTATAGTTTTGTGCCTTCTTTTTAATCTACAATTTTTAGAGTCATGAAAAACAGAAAACTCTTGGGAATGAGAAGGTGTGTCCAAATTTTTTTTCGTACTGTATATCCCCCATATAGTGGATACCCCGTCCCCAGGACAGTGCTGTAACAAATAATGAACCGTAAGGGCCAAATTTTCTTTCCCCGAAAAACTACACTATTATCTATTTAAAAAAAATACTACAAAAGTATGTACATTTTCCCCCATTATTCTAAATCTTGTATTTATCTTTTTCCTGGGACAACACGGGAGATCAACACTTTGATACAATGTAAAGTATCAGTGCAGTCTTGTATTTTGTTTTTTGGTCCCCTTTTAAAAAAAACACAGCCATAAAATGTTAAACCCAAAGTGAGTTAACTCCAAAGTGAAATTGAAAAAATGTGCCCAATTTCCCATGTTCCCCTAGGGTGTCTGTGACTCTTTTTTACAAGGTCTCAGGGTGAATGGGAAGCGGATGTTATCGTTCTCACACTGTCTCATGGGGGTCACTGGAAGTTGCAGGTCTCCCTGGAAAAGTATTGTTGGGGCTTAGAAAAAATTGTTGCTTGCTAAAGATGGTGAAGCTATAAGAAATGCAAAACCTTGATACTGAACTGCAGCACGGTGGCCAAGCCCATACGCATTTTTAAAAAGACAGGTTCTCCTTAAAATGGGCCCCTTTCCATTGCCATCATTGCTGCAGAGGTCAGGGTTGAGGGTCAGCCTGTCAGTGCTTAGACTATACACCACATACTGCCCCAAATTGGTCTGCATGGCTGTCGTCCCAGACGGAAGACTCTTCTAAATATGATACACAAGAAAGCACACAAACGCTTGCTGAAGACAATGCTAGGAAAAAACCCGGATTACTGGAACCCTGCCCCTTGGTCTGATAGACCAAAAGAAACTTTTTTACAATGGTTGAATTTTTTCTTTAGGCTCCCGATCTCACCACCACTACAGCTTTGAAGGAATGCCCTTTAAATTTTTTAGACAACTTCTTGGGTTTTTAATAAATTTTACTTTCAAACATTTAGCCTGCTTTGTTCTGCAGATTCTTGTTATATGACTGCATTGTTACGGTTTTGCTCCTAAAAATCAAAACGTTAATTTTCATTATTTTGTTAGTATTTGGTAAATCCACCTCTTGCTCAATCAGATTCAAGATGTCTCGACCGAAATCTGATCCCCGGTCTCTTCTACACGTTTCCAATGTTGGTGTATACTAGACTTGGGTGCAAATACAGATTTTATTTCTACTCTACCCACAAGTGTTGGATTGGGTTGCTGTCTGATGACTTTGGAAGCTAATCCAGCAGCTCTACCTCATTGTCATTGAACCATTTCTTCTCCAACCTTGACGTCTGCTTCAGGTCGTTGGCCAGCTGGAACACTATGTCGTCCTTCTAATACCCATAGTACTCGAGTGTATGAAGTAACTCATCTTGTAGGACACTCACATATAGCTCAGCATGGAGATCAACATCGATCCTGATCAAGTATCCAATGCCTGTGAAAACATCCCCATATCCTCAAGCTTCCTCCACCGAACTTGATAGCTCCTTCAATTTCTCGATCCGTTATCCCCCTTTTCCCGTAATTCTTCCAACCCATTTGCCCCATCAGAGCCCAGTGTATTGACTTTCATCTCATCACTCCAAATCACCCGTTTACAATCTTCCAAATTTTGTACTTTTTTGCAAACTCTTTGCCAATGCTTCTTATGACGAGATTGAAGTCGCGGCTTCTTCATCTGTTTTCAGGCCACCATTCCACACCTGTGTAATGCCTATGAGCCGCCTCCACTGCCGTGTTTATCAAGTCAGAACTGATAGACTTAGGGTGACATGTATGAACAGGGCGACTTTTCAGCCCGAAAACTGTCTCAGCCTTAGGTGCTCTATTTTTAATCAATTGCACTCCACTATTGGGCACATTATAAAGTGCCTGCAGCACTTTGTAATGCGCCCGAGATCGAGGGCGTGCTGGAGGCGTGTCGCGCTACAACCGTACGAATCTACACATTTCTGACTTTTTATCGGCAAAATTACTACTGGAACAGGTAGAGCACTTTAAAAGTGGTTTACCTGAGCCAGATGTGTCGCTTTGTAGCTAGAAAGCGCTAAATCTATGACCCGCAGTAGAACAGGTTATAGATTCAGGCATTCTACACATTCTAATACTATAAAAAAAATGGCACCTGGGTGGCAAAAATCAAGCATGTCATGCTTTATGATGAGTGACTTGTTGGCTCTGATATTTCCCTGGACGTCACCTGTTGGCTTTAGACGGACTTCATTCCATATTCTTCCAGCTGTCAGGGCCTCACATGATGCAGTTTGGCAATTTTCTTGGCCCAGAGACGCTATTGATGAGCCAGATCATGCTGTTATTCTTTTCCCGGGAAATTTTCTTCATGGTTGCTCAATGATTCAAACCAGTGACCTGTCACTTGGGAATCAGCCTAATAACACACTGAGCTATTAGGGAATGTTAGAACAGGTTGTAATTTCTTGTAACAAGAAGAAAAAGATTGTCCCACCACCAGGAGCAAAACAGTAACAATGCAGTTACAAGACCAGAATCTGCAGAACTAAGCATGTCCTAAATAGTTGCAGGTCAAAGTTATGTATAAGATAGCCAAGATGATTGTCTATAAAATGATGGTGGTCTCTTATTCAACGCTGTAGTGGATGGGGAGATATGGAGCCTGAAAGTCACGAGTTCAAAATATTGTTACCCTTTTACTTGTCAGTGTAAGGAGGATTTCTCTTGGCTTATTGCCGGTGTATAACGGGGCATACTGTGCGCTCTGCCATACGCCGGGTTTTTTGGAAGTACAGGTTGGCCAGTGTGTATTTCTAAGGTGTTCTGTGCTGGCCTCCATTCACTTTTTTGCTTGCGCTGGGATGAAGTGACGTCACTTCTTTCTCCCAGCGTGCAGTACGTGTTAGGGAATAAGCTGTAAAATGAATGCTAGGATTTTACCGTAATTGCTGGCCGTACTTTGGACATATTGCAGCGCAATTACACCCTGAATTACAGCCCACAATTACGCAGTGTGAACAAACCTGAAAATATATTTATTGGATACAACTTTAGAACACAAAAAACTTTAATAAATTGTAAAAATACAAAATGCTCCATTAAGTGGGAAAAAAAACAGATTTCAACAATTACGTCCTGAATACCATTTGTGGAGTCTATGAATTTGTTCTGAGAAATAGTATCACCCCCATCAGATATCTCATAGACTACTTCACATCTGAGCTCATTATTTCCGGGCTAAAGAACGGCCTCTCTACACTAACTTGAGTTGGTGCAAAGCGGAGACCACAGGGGTAACTTCTCTAACAATCTCAGGGTATAAAGGAATCGTCTCATGCACAGTCAGGTCTGATGAACACTTCATCTTCTACTTCTTTGAAAGCAAGTGAAACATTTTGCTGAAATCCGGTCAATCTGTTGCTATTGGAGCGGGATCTTTTCCCCTGTGCTTTGCCTGCTCCATGTCATCCAAATACTTTTCAAACTTAAACTCCTCATCTGATGAGGCTGAAGATCTGGGAGCAGCAGCACTGGCAAGACCCAATTCCTCCTACTCTTGTCGTTGCATTGAACTAACTGGACCAATTTATTATATATTTTGGGAGACAGAGTCGATCCATTTTATAACGACTCCACGAAAATGGGCACCAACACTTTGGGCACAATTTTTCCATTTTCACTTAGGGATGTACTCATTTTTTTTCCAGCGGTGAGTAAAATTAATATTTAAAAAGTTTATCTCCATCCACCTGCTTTACAAAGAGTGGAGGGCACGTGGAGGAGTCTGAAAGTACCGCCAACCCTTCCTCCCCTCCAAACCGCTTTTTTTGGTTATTGGACGATACTGAGAAATAACATTTTGGGTTTTGGGGGGATGAAATTCTTTGATGGGGTCTCGGCAGCTCCAAGTTACACAAATCTATTTGCTTTTGGGACCAGTCGGTGCATTTATCCATTTTTGGTCAATAATTACACGGTCAGATATGGAGACCATGTGTTTGTTTTTGGGGTTGAAGAACAAGCCCAACGTACAAAAAAAAGAAGGGGTGGGAGAGGCATCACGAACTCAGGAAAAAAAACCTCAGGAACTAAATTTTACAAAGATGATCGTCCAACCTTATTAACAAAGTAACCAGAGGGGATTTTTTGGAAAGGGATGAGGAGTGGGTATCTATTGGAGGGGGCCCCTGGGTTGTAGGCCAGAAATAAGATTTGGAAATCGTGGATTCTTCAGTTTGGGGACTGTAACAAGGGTCAGATTTTTCATAAATACCAGAAAATTCCGGGTCTTGTCACAATTTGTACATCAATTATAAGAGTAAATTCAATTTTCCTAGAAGGGGCATGGAAATTATGCTTAAACCCTTTCCGGAAGCCGTCATAATTTTCTGGCTTTTTCTTTTTTTTTCTCCCAGCTATAATTTATTTTTTTATTACTGGGGAAAAAGGAAAAAAAATACCTCCCCATATTTTGGGGGAAAATTTTTTGGGAGTTTCCTCACTTATAAAAGAGTGTTATTGTATTCTGCAGGTCGGTGGATTCGGGGGTTTCCCAAAATATGAAGGGTTTTTGTGATGTTTTAAGATCGTTCTAATCCTCTGCCCTCACAGGCTCCCTTTGGGGAAACTTCAGAAATTTTGGGCTTTTGGCCCCATTCGGCTGATGCCCATAAATCTCCCTGGGCATCACCCTGTGCTACTAAAAAAACCCCCAGTGGGGTTTTGGCTCTGCCCCTCAATGTCTTCCCCCTTAAATAAAACTTTTGTGTTTCCCATCTGAAAAAACCTTGTTTTTTGCAAAAACAAATGGTTTCTAAAAAAAACCATCTCCAAAATCCCCCTTATCTACTAGGGAAACGGGGAAAAATCTTAATTTTCCCCCAAATGTTTCCCACCCTGACTATGAAACCCCCCTTACTTATCAGTCTCCCGGTCTATAAACTCTGCCTTTTCCAATCGGTCTTCAATGCAGCAGCCAAGCTCATCTATCCATGTAGTGACTGCACCGACGCCTCCAACCTGTGTCCGGTACTGCACCGATGCCTCCACCTTGTACCCCTAGCAACAGCCCCTCCATACTATAAATTAACCCAAAGCGGGATCTCTGTTCTACGTGATCGTATAAACTTACCCTAAACCGAAGCTCCCTTTTAAACCCAAGACCTCACATGTTTGCACCAGTTTTTCGGATTTTGCTATTCCCTTTTAAAAAAAAATTAAAGGGGTATTAGACCTTTGGACAAAAATTAATGGAAACCAAAAGGGGCACAACGCACAGAGAACACTAACCCCAAATCTAAAAAATGTAGAACGACTTTTCTTCCCACTGAGCCCCAGCGCCGCAATAGATTTGCCCGAAAAGCAAGTCTTCCCTTCTTATGCATTCATATTTCTTATCAATGCAGAGCCTTCACCCGGATGTTGGGGGTGGGGGGGGAGGGTGGGTTAAAGGGGGAGATTCAGGAGATTAGGGTAGCGATGTATGGGGAGGGGTTTTGGGGGAGATTACATGAGGGAGGGTTTTGGGATTTGGGCAGAGATGTATGGGGGGAGGTTTGGATGGAGATTACATGAGGGGGGTATCAGGGGATTGGGCAGAAGTATGGGGGCACAGGGTTTTTGGGTGGGTTTTCATGAGG
Source organism: Phyllomedusa bahiana (assembly GCA_025379985.1). Classification (NCBI taxonomy): domain Eukaryota; kingdom Metazoa; phylum Chordata; class Amphibia; order Anura; family Hylidae; genus Phyllomedusa; species Phyllomedusa bahiana. The sequence goes on along the minus strand of JAODAL010026701.1, from coordinate 25,955 downwards.
GGAGGATCAAGATTAGGGTAGGAGTATGGGGGACAGGTAATGGATGGGATTTCATGGGGGAGGTATCAGGAGAGTAGGGGAGAGATGTAGGGGGGGGGGGTTATGGGTGGAGATTCCTGGGGAGGTAATCAGGAGATTTGGGGGGATGTATGGGGTGGGGGGTTATGGGGGAGATTACATGAGGGAGGTTCAGGAGATTAGGGTACGATGTAGGTGGACAGGTATGGATGGGATTTTCATGAGGGGAGGTATAGGGATCAGGGGAAAAGATGTATGGGGGGAAAAGGGTTTTGGATGGAGATTACTGAGGGGAGGTTAGGGTTAGGGTAGGAGTATGGGGGGGCAGGTTATGGTAGAGATTACATGGGGGAGGTATCAGGGGGATTAGGGTAGGAAGTATGGGGGGAGGTTAGGATGGAATTTCTGGGGGGAGGGATCAGGAGATTTGGGTAGAATGTTGGGGGGGAGGTTTGGTGGAGATTGCATGGGGAGGTATCAGGGATTAGGGTAGAGATGTATGGGGGAAGGTTTTGGATGGGGGTTACTGGGGGGAGGTATCAGGGGAATTTTGGGTAGGATGTAGGGAGGCAGGTTAGGGTGGAGATTTCATGAGGGGAGGTATCAGGAGATTAGGGTAAAGATGTTGGGGGTTATGGAGGAGATTGCATGAGGGGTATCAGGAGATTTGGTTTGATTTATATGGGGAAGGGTTATGGGTGGAATTACATGTGGGGAGGTATCAGGGATTTGGGTACAGATTTTTGGGGGGCAGGTTATGGATGGAGTTTGTGGGAGGTTCAGGAGATTAGGGTAGAATTAGGGGGGGGGGGGGCAGGTTATGAGGATCCTTATATGTCGGTGTTGGCTCTGAATTCTCGGGGTGTCTCCAGTGGTGGGATTGGCAGAAGAGCAACGAGGGGAGAGGTGGAGCAGCCGGGCAGCGGAGGATGGAGTGAAGGGGAGCGAGAGTCGGGGCTGTCTTAACAGTATTATGGGCCCCTGGGCAGAGCTGTGAACTGAGCCCCTTAAGCAACACAACCACTCACAGGAACAAATATATGGGTCATTCCGTGTCAAGTAAACCAATGATTTTTATTTCTATATTTTTAATTCTTTTGAGATTTTGTTATTTGGTACTAGTGTCTCAGAGAATATTAAATGTGAAGAGAAAAAAAATTCTAGAATTTTTTTTTGATATTTATTTGAAGTTCGGAAAAAGTGCGAACTTTGGTGTTGCCTGCCTTTACATTTCTCCTCATAACTGAGGCTAGAAAAAAGATAGAGAAACAAAATAAACACCATTCTACTCAGAACTGTACAGGCTTTCATCAGATATGTCACAAGAGTATTTCCGAAAAAAAAGTTTAATTTAAAAATTTCCAAAAATGCACATGTACCTGCTATGCTCCTCGCCACATCTGTACCAAAATTCAAGTTGGGATCACGATGGGATCATATTTAAAAAATTTTTTTATTTCAGTGTCAATTCAAAAATCTTGAATTCAAAATCTGTTTCAGCTTGTGGTCTAAAAGTGGGGGCTCTATATTTACCAAGTTCTCCATGTTTTTTTAGATATTACTGTTATTATTTTATTATGTTACAGCTTAGAAGCAGGAGAGAACAGAGGAGAAAGCTTTGTTAGGACTCAACCTAGAATGAACAGAGGTAGACAGTGAATGCAGAGCAGATGAAAGGCCAGCGCTCTGTCAATCATGTGAAGTATCTGCCACCGCAGAGTCAGGAAGTAAAGGGTATGTTCACATGGCATTTTTGTGTCCCTGTGAAACAATCTGCTTTTGTGATGCGTGTCTGGGTCTATCTGAAGGACCCCGAATGCATCTAACAATAGCAGTGGTTTAACACTGCCAGCAATGGACAAAACGCAGCAGGGGTTCACATGAGCGGTGCCGATGCGTATTTGCATCGTGTCTGTTTTGATGGTCTTCGGATGCGCTCCCAAAAAGTGACATGTCCAATGCTTGGGGCGCATCCAAAAGGACGCATCGGACAGACCGATGCAAATATGCACCGCGACCGCTCATGTGAACGCCGCTACGTGTTTACATTGCCGGCAGTGTTTAACACAAATGCTAAATTGTTAGATACATGTCTGGGTCCGTTCAGATAGACCAGACTGCATCAAAAAGGGGATGTTCACAGGGACACAGACGCCGTGTGAAACATACCCCTAAGCAGGGGCTTCAGAGTTTCATGTCCTGAAATGTTCACCCCTTTGAAAAACCTAGTCTCTACACAACATCAAGGGGGTCGTGTGTACAATTTGGTGGGTTTTCCGGGGTGGTGGTGGTATGTACTCCCCAAAGATTTTTAAAAAAATGAAGTAAAATTTTACTTTTTTGGATTCTTTGGTCCAGCACCTTCCTTTGTGTATCAAAAAAAAACCAGACATTTTTTAAAAATTAAAAAAAAATAGATTTAACTCAGATGGGGGGCCCCCCGGGAAAAACCCCACCATGACAGGGGGGTACCCAATAACCCTTTTTGACCAAAAAAATGGCTATTGCTAGAAAGGTTTGGACAAATTCATTTCACCCTAGAAGGACAAATTGATGATAAAGGCAAAGAGGGGCCACGGCTCTAAATGAATAAAAAAAAAGGGTGCCGCACACCTTTTCACTGTGATGGAAAGCCCCTGCAGCGAACTGTGGGGATTCGATCCCTGGACATGGAGTGGGAAGCTTTGTAAAGGGCCTCCTTTGCTGCCATTTTTTTTGCCCCCTTTCCGGCCCCAGGCGGAAAAGGGGAAGGAAACTGCCATTTGGCAGCTAAGATTGTTTTATTTAAACACGTCAAAATTAATGCCGTGTGAACCCAACCCTTAGGAACATGTGGGGGCAGATTAAGTCAGTTTTTGGAAGCTGAATCCATGTTAAAAATCGGGTCCAAAATCAGCGTGTAAATCCCCATAGCACAAATGTGGACTGAGAATGCATTAGGTGTATTAATGATCGCCCCCCGTTAGTAGTAAAGCGCCCTACGGGGATTTAATTTTTTTAAAGAAAAAAAAATAAATAAATAAAATTTAAAGTTTTAAAAAAAAAAAAAATTTTAAAAAGTTAAAAATCACCCCCCCTTTTCCCATTTTAAAAAAAAAAACAAAAAAAAAATTAAAAAAGTTACAGTTTGTATCGAACGTAACAAAAGTCTGACCCTTAAAAAATATAACAAAAAAATAACAATTTACCCCCTGCGCTAACACAGAAGGAAAAAAAATTTTCCCCAAACGGCAAAATTGCCTTTTTGGTATTTCCGTCGCTTAAAAAAAGGAAAAAAAAGTGATCAAAAAGTTCATGCATTCCAAAAAATTGTAGCAATAAAAGTAATTCGCCCACAAAAAAAATTCCCCCCTTACTGACGTTCGTAGGTGTTAGTAAAAAAAAAGTTATTGATCGCACAAAATGGCGCAGCGCCGTAAATTTCAAAAAATGAAAATGTTTGGAATTTTTTTACAGTACCAAGAATAACGGGGAAAACCCTCAGTTTTGGGGTTGGCGGATGCGTATAAAACCCGTAAATACAGAAAACCATTTCCCCAAGATTGATAATAAAATCAAAACGCCGCAAACATGGGAAAGTATGTTTTTTTTTACAATTTGTCCCACTGAAAATTTTTTTTGCCCTTCCCGTAATTCTTAGTATAGTGATAACCCCATTAGAAAGTCCATCTTGTCCCCAAAAAAAAAGCCCTTTTTGGTTACGTAGGTGGAAAAAAAAAAAAAAGTTTGGGCCCCGGGAAGGGGGGAGGGGGAAAAAAATAAAGTGTCAAAAAAAAAAAAATGCAAGGTCCCTTTGGGGGGGTTTTAAAAAAAATAGAAAAGTTTGGGTGTCCCCCTGATCCCTGTACAAATCAACCAAGAAACAAGTAAGCACATGCATTTTTTTTAAATTTTTAAGTTTTTGTTTTTTTCACAAATTTCGAACCCAAAATTTGAATTTGATTTCTCCAAAACAAAATTTTAAAGAAACAGTCTTTTACTCAAATGAAAGGGTGCCGTTCTGAGAAAAAAATTATGCCCCCCCACCCGGTTTTTTTAATTTGCCCCAGAATTTTCTAAAAAAGTTAAAATTTATTTCCAGGCCAAAAAATTTGGTTTTTCAAAAACTTTGAAGTTGTAAAAAATTAATGTAAAATAAAAAAAAAAAAAACTTTTATTTGTAATTATAAAGTGTATTCATAAAAAAAAAAAATAAAAAAATCTAAAGTGTAGGTAAAGAAAAATTTTTTATTTGGGTCACTTGATTGGAATGGGCCCCTTAAATTATTTTATAAAAATATATGAACCCCTTTGTGGTCAGATACTAACTGAGGTATGACCTACAACACAGCCATATATAGACCACAGTTAAGAAGGTAGGTATATAGGCCCCAGCAGGTAGGTATATAAGCCCACTATAGGAAGGTAAAGTAGCCCCCTGTAGGAAGATAGGTATATCTACCCCCTGTAGGTAGTTATACAGTACTCCGTAGATAGATAGGTATATACTATATTCCCCATGTAGGCAGGGCTGTATTTACTGCTCATGCTGCCATAGGCACTGATCTTCTAAATGCCCTCAAATTAGTACCGTACAGTTACACGCCGTGTTTTGACGCTTTTTTGGGGAGGATTAGGCGTGTAATCTGCCCCCCAAAAAGCCATAAATACTACAGCAAAACATATTGCTATGTAATCAGTGTCATCGTTTAGACAACACTGATTTTCCCTCAGTATTTTTGCTGCAGGCTGTAAGCGAGGACAAGGAACTGATATGTGAATTCTTTGAGCCGTTTCATGCGCCCGCCATGATAGGAGCAGCAGATCTGCCTTTGGCCTCCAGCGTCATTTCATTGACAGAATTCTGCACTTACTAACACGGAATTCCTAACGAGGAAATAGCGCTGTTTTGGCGCTGACACTTTTAGGACATATAATTGACAAGTAGTCTGGGTTCACACAGCATATAGCGTCTCACATCGTTATGTGCCGCTGTGCGCCTGTTGTTGAAAGTAGGCACTGGCCAGCACATACTTCGCCCAATGTTCCGGCCCCCATTCAGCTTAAGGCATCTTCACACTGCATGATTACAGGGTGTATTTCAGCACGCATTGTACTCCAGGAGAAAGAAATGACATATCACTTCTTCCTGGTGTTTATGCGCTGTGGATAATAGAAATTAATGGGCCGGCTTCTCCAGCGCTTTAGAAGTAGGTGCTGGCCAGCATGTACTTCTAAAACACATGGCAGATTGTGGGGCATAGAGTATCTGCCATGTGAATATACCCTAAACTCTCCCCAGCTTTGTACTGGTGCATGGTAAGTGCCAGGGAATATGCTGTGAAATCAGAGCACTTAGTGCATGCTACGATATTACCTTATTTGCAGGACAGACTCTGCGTGCAGTGCAGTGCTATTATGTGCCATAATACACCCTGCAGATACGTAATGTGAACATACCCTAAAAAATTTTTTTTGATTTTTTTTACACAACACTGATCTGAGATTTGTGTCTGTAAGCACATGCCGCACTACTATTGTTTTCAATGGGAATATGTACTACAGGTCGTGATATGAACTGTGGCGTGTATTCTAATTGAAAACAATGGGGCAGAGGAGGAGACTTTCTGATGCACATTCAGCGGAATAAAATGGGCATTTTACATCCAAAAAGTTGCATAAAAAATCCAGCCGTGAGGGGCGTGGCCAACGATGTGAGGAGAAGGACGTGTTTGAGAGGAGCTCCGTCCAGGACTGCAATTTGCCAGCAATACAGAGATAAAACATGGGCAGCAGAAGAGCGGAAACGGGCTGGCCAGGGACATCCAGAGCACCTGCAGCAAGAGGTCCGGCCATCTTCTAATACTTGCCCCCACCGCGGGCCTGCTGGTCTCCACCCGTCATCTTCCCGCGCCTCTCCCCTGAGGCGCCATCTTACCTGGCCTCCTAGGGCACACCGCGCTCTGAGTCCCAGCGGCGCTCGGCCGGACCCCGGAGGCGAACAGGAGGCTCCCTGCTGCACCGCAGACAAAGCAAAGACCCGTAGTCAGCGTCTCACTGCCGGCAATTCCGGGATCAGCGCGGCCCCATTGCCGCAGCGGGTGAGGAGGAAGCGAGCTCAGTGAGTTCCCGGCGTACGTCGGGAGAGGAAGAGAGGAGGCGACGCCGGACAAGCAAGCGGTTCCAGGAAGCATACAGCCCGGCAGTGAATCCCCGTGGCGCCGAGGAGAGGGTGACGTTTTGGTAGTGAGGGCGCTGAACCCTGCAGGTACGTATCCAGTCCCTGCTGTGCGGACATGTCCGCGGAAGAAAGAAGAAGCCGACAGCCAGCGGCTCGGGGCACGGCTGCGGATAGGGGTTGTGCAGGGGCGGGAGAGCCCGAGGGAGCGGAGGACTCGACCCCATATTGCCAATGGGTCACTCTAGGCCCTGCAGACGCACACTCCAGAGACACTGACCTATCAGCCATCTCCTGGGCAGTGGGGCTACGGATGCCCCCAGTTCCCTGCTACAGCTAACCTCTATCAGTGACTGCACCCCATCGATGACCCTGCAGTGAGGCTAAGGTGCACAACCCGGGGGAGCTAACAACTTGCACAGACACCAGCCAGCTAAACTGATACCTCCGGAGAGATGGCGGCCGACCCAGGCCTGCCTGGACCGGGGGGATCCAAGTGGCAGGGCTTCCAACTCAGAGGCACAGAGTCCCTCGTCCCCAGTCCTGAACTAGGATCCGTCCTTCAAGACGCCATCCCTTACCCCAAACGACAATTCGTCACAATGACGACGTGGAGCTCAGCTTCAGAACTCGCCCACTTGGGGGGGACATCCCCACTACACAAACCCCTCAGCTTTCAACCCCCAACTGAGGTATTATAACTGCGGACTCCAACATGCTGGAATGCAGATCCTGGGCGGGTCTACCTCCTCCTGAAGAAGCACTTATGCATTAGAAGCTCATCCGGAGCTTAAAGTGCTCCTTCCTTAATCCCTACCAAACAGCGACATCCAGAAGATAGCTCAGGATTGTTCGCCCACCACATGGAGGAAACAGGATCTGATTCCGTTCAAGCTTGATTTTGCAGTCCTACAAGAGAGGGTACACAAGTGGAAAAGTGATCGTTACATTTACAAAGTACGCTATCCTGCCTTACAAGTGTCTTTGTCAGTGCAGCTGAACCGAGTACGCAGTTAGTGAACCACATGGACGACCCTAGAGAATCGCAGCAGGCGAAAACATTATTAGGAAAAGGGGTCTCCGGAGTCCATTAAAACAGGGTGGGAGACGTGATCCCACCCTGACAAAAGCCTTCAACTACATTCTAGGGAGACGGAGACGACGGTGATTGAGTTTGACCGGGGCCCCTACAGGGCTCCTCCGACACAAAAGTTCAAGACCCTGCTCGATCCTCGGGATCATAATCGCAGAGTACACTGATACAATTGAAGGAAGAAATAATGCGTAAAGCTCGGCTCATGCAGAAAGTCGTCTTCGATGGTGTGCAGATGGACCTGTTCCAGACCATATCAGGGAGAACATTCGTCTTCGAGCCTCTGTCAAACCGCTGTGTCGCTATTGCAAGGACGGGGCATCCCTTATCGCTGGGGTTCCCTCTTCTCGTTTCAGGTCGTCACAGGGATAAGTCTCTGATACTTCGTTCTCTCTCGGATTCCGCCTTTTCTAGCTGCTCTTCGACCTCCCCTGAGTTGTCTCTCCGGAATGGGAAGCAACACTGGAGATGGTACTCTCCACCCACCAGGGACTGCATGGGGCTCAGCGGGTCCGAATCTGCTGGACTCGAGTGGTCGAAGCTCTCAAAAACCTAGATGGCGTCCGGGCAGCCCTGAATCTTCCCCACCCAAGGACTTGTCACATCGTGAGACAACGGACTATGGTCCCGACACAAGGTTTTGTCATGAGTATTTTAGTGTGTGCCGGGGTTCACAATTTTTTGTTGATTGTATCTGATTTTACCTCCTGTGGTTCCGAGCTATACTCCTGATTTGACGTGTTTCTTTCTTTACCCTCTTCTGAGCAGCGGACTATTGATTCATGTTTGCCATTGCTGGTAAATACTGACTGGTTTGGGGGGGGGGGGGGGGAGTTGGGCATGCGCTGATTGGTTATTTTGAGGTTGCTGCGCCAATCCTGCCCCCCCATTGGACATTCATTAGATTTCTTGCTCCTGTTTACGTCTCCAATTGTATGACGTTTTCTTTCTTCCACATATGCATTCCCATCTTGGTATGCTCCCCCATGCCCTGGGTGAATGGCCAGTCCTTATGATCCTTCTGGATGATGCAGTTACTTTTTGCTCATTGGTTGGTGTTGGCCTGACTCTTGTATTGGCTTTTTGAAGTTGGGCTGGTCGTCCTATCGCAGGCCCAAACTGTGTCTCCAAAAAATTCGGCTCTCACCCCACTTGTCGCATGAGGTTTCTCGGGGTACTCTCCAGTTGTTTTCCTTTTTACCCTCCTTTTTTAACTCCTAATGGCTAGTATTTGGTAAACATCCATCAATGGTAAAGGGATTAACGTGCCCGAGGAAAAGAAACAGTGCACAGGTTACTCTTACTATCTAACAAGCATGATGTCAGCATTGTTTGCATACAGGAGACTCTCTCTGATAGCTACCCACATCCAGGGTTTTCCGGAATAGGTATTTCCCTGTATAGGTACCATAGCAGTAGTAACTCGCCGCCAATACAAAGGGTGGTGCGATATTCTTTCATAAATCGTTTGCGGTTCAGGTCCTGGATGTTCTGGACGGATACTGATGCGCCATTATCTTGTTTGTCTGGTGTGCCTATCAGGGATGCACCTACACGGATAGCCAACATATACGCCCCTAAACAGGTCTTCCCTCTTTCCTTCTCTAAAATACATTAGATGCCCTCACGGGTTTTGCCCAGGGACTACTTATTCTTTGTGGTGACTTCAATCTGATGCTTAACCCATCAGAGATACTCGGAGCGGTCGCTCTTACCATGGACGCTAAGTTCCATGGGCAGATCCGATCTATTGCTCCGTGAACATGCAACTGATAGATGTCTTGCGCCTCCTCCACCTAATGATAGAGTCTACTCTTTCTTTTCACCTCCATCTTAAATTTCTTATAGCAGGATAGGGACTATATTACTCCAGGCTCACTCCTTTATCGCAGATTTCCCACTCTTTCATTGGAAATATCATACACTCAGAACACGCTCAGTGATTGCGACTTAATTCTTCCCCACTTAATAGCCCCTTTTCTGGAGATGAACGAAATCTCTGCTGTCTGACTCAGTCTGCTCTCGGGATCTAAAAAAAAGAGATTGAATCTTTTCGGTCAGGTACACTCTGAAGGTCGACCACTCTCCTCCAGATTTAATGGGGGAACGCTTAAAAGGCGGGTCCTCTTTGCGTCCTTATAATAAACACCGGGGCAAGACATTAGAGAGTGAGGTCCGCAACAAATTGCAAACCCTCTTGCCAGAGACTGAATGATATTGAGCTGTCCACTAAGTCTACGGGACTGGAGTCAGACCTCAGGAGATTTGATACTTACCGATCGAGGTTTTTTTTTTTCCCTGACAGCAAGGAAACATAAGCTATAAACGATACCGCCAGCTTTGCTACAGTTCCTTTATACATGGAGTAATAATCCAGGTAGGTGTTTTGGCCCGTGCTTTGCTCGATAATCGAGCCTCTTTGTTATTCCCCTCCATTCTCAAAGCTCGAGTGGCCTCATTGGTTAACCTCACCAGGGAAATCCTGAAAGAATTCCACTCATACTATACAGGGATTATACATCTCACCCCTCCTGATGGCGTTTGCGGGGTCAGGGGAACCTTGGGGGTAACTTTGCAAACATTATCTGTTCCTCTACAGCCTGCCCCACTAGATCACCAATCCCTCGCCTCCCTGGAAGAGCCATTTTGGGCCGGAAGAAAAACAATAAGGGCAAATTATCGGGGGCTCCCTACTGGGAAGAGTCCGGGCCGGATGGCTACACTGCTATCTTCTATAAAATACCTGGTGGGACGAGTAGCTTCTCAGGTCCACTCTTAGAAGCTTTCAATGAAGTATCTCAGGGCTCTTGTTTCGATACGGCGTTCTTACACGCTTTTATTACTGTAATCCTAAGGAGGGTAAGCGATCCTAACCTATGCCCAAGTTACCGCCAATTTCCCTTAAAATACGGTATGCTAAACTCTTCGCCAAAATGATTGCAACTTTCTGACTTAGCCCACTCCTGGATTCGATTATACACCTAGACCGGTTGGGTTTGTTCTCCAGGGAGGCGGAGGGATTAATACCTTGAAAACATTTACCTCCTTCATACATATCCATTTCTATCAATCTCTCCCTGTGTCTTACTCTCACTGGATGCGAAAAAGGCGTGTTGACCTGGGTTGACTGGTCTTTCTTGCATGGGGTTACTGAAACTCTATGGGCTGGGACGGCAATGTTAAATCGAATATCTGCCTCTATCACTCCCCTTAAGCACAAATTAAGAGTAAACGGGGAGCTCTTTCCTCCATTTGTGATAAGGCAATGTTACCAGGCAGGGAGCCCTCTGTCTCCACTGCTCTACATTATTGGCAATGGAACACCTCCTGCAAGCTATTAGAGAGGTTGATTCTATACGTGGTGTTAACGAATTTGCTGGACGACTAAGTGAAGATGCTCGGCGTACGCGGACGACTGTTACTCTACCTTAAGAGCCCCTGGAGTAATACGGCAGCAATTAGGGAACCCTGCAACAATTTGGTCTTTAGCCAGCATAAAATTAATATGTCCAAGAAAGTGTAGCTTTAAGCTTTTATGTACCGGAAGACCTTCTGCGACAGTTGAGGTCCTCTTTTCCCACTTCTCGTGGTCCAACGTCCTACCTTCAATTACTTGGGGGTGCATATCCCTGCACGCATGAAAAGATATCATGACCTAATTTTGCGCCCTATGCTCAGCATGTTGAGTTTGTGATCTTTTGATGGGGGATACGAAGGATTCTGTTGGATTGGGCGTATTAAACCATTATAAAAATGAATGTCTCCCACGCCTTCTATTTACCTATTCCAAAACGGTCTCCATGAGTGTCGCATAAGCTTTCTTCATGGCACTCCGCAAATAGATTTAGAAATTTGTCTGGGCCCAGAAACGCCCATGGCTGGCGGATTCTATCCTCACTTGACCCAAGACAGAAGGGTGGGCCCCGCCCCTCCCCGATCTCCAAACATACCATCTTCAGGCAACAATGGCCCGAGTTCATGGATTCTTTTTCTACTGTATTAAGAATTTGGGTACAGCTTGAGTCGCTTGAATTTAGGGGCCCAGTGTCAGCATTACCTGGCTTTAAGCTACCTATCTCCCAAAAAAACTTGTTTGAGACGTCTAGTGTCCATTGGTGGTCTTGACCTCTTTATTTTATTTTGTAGGAAAATATCCATCAAAAATGACTCTGTTTAGCCCAGGGAGGCCCATGTACACCTGATGATAGGTAACCCAACAGTACCAATTCAGTGGAAGCGGCGAATGATTGGGGTTTTGGGGCTTTCCGCCTGCTTAGTTTTTTAGGATGTCTGCTTCACTGAGACCTCCATTATAGACTTACCAAAGAACTTGTGGGTGACACCACAACAACAAATTTCTCTAAGGTTTTCTTTCTACCAGCTTTAGAAGTCATATGATGCCCGCAAGTCCCCACTGGACTGTACAAGGCCCCTTATGCCGTTTGAGTGTGGTGTCTCTGCAGGGCTCCCTGGGGGACATGCTTGTCAAGGATCTATGGTTTATTTACAGCCCCCTGCAGTGGGTGTGTTTCCTTTCAGGACACGAGTTGGCGGATGAGGGATCTGGGAGGGGACCATCGAGGCAGAGGACTGGAGAAATATTTCTTCCTCTCTAACAAATCATTCCGTCTCAGTTAAAAGCCCAGGAAATCAATACAAATTGTCAATCGCTGGTACGAGTTACGGGCACTGTTACATTCTTCTCTGACCCGGGAGTTACATAACATATGTTGGCGATGTCAAGCAAATTGTGGTGGTACCATGTGACCATATCTGGGTGGGGTGCCCTGAGATTACAGCCATTCTGGATTACATTTTTTAGAGCTATACACTCAATTACAGGGAGGTCGGCTCCGGAAACGAATCCTTGCTGTTTGCTCCTGTTTCAGATTCCTCTCCCAGAGTCTATTGCTCTCTGGTCCCTTCTTATCTTATTTATCCGCCTGGCAGCTCTAATGGTCTTCACGAGTTTATGGGGTCTACAGTGTGGTCCGTTCTGTATCCTCTGGGCTGCGGGAGGCGAAATGGGTATTCACTGCGACATGGTTGTGCTGTGATAGAGTTTCCCAAATATGAGAATTAAGACATTCTGCATATTCTGGGGTGGACTGGTGTGGTAGTATGTCAGCAGTTATGTTCTATACAGATCTCCTTGTGTGAGGGTGCCCTTTGTCCCACCCCCACCCCCCCCCCCCCCCTTGTATCACCCTAGTGCGTGTTGGGGATAGTGACGGCCGTAAAAACAATCTGCTTTTCTTTTCCGGTGGAGAACTGACTGGCCTTTCTTTCTTTTGGCGTTATTGTATCTTTTTCTATTACTTGTTGAGCTCCAGCCTGTTATGCATTTGATAATGAATGTGCCTAATTTTTATAGCTTATCAAAATTAGGGTCACCGAACCTGGTGTATTCATTGAATCTGATTATGCACATCTCTATGTGAAGGACCTCTCAGAACGTAGAGAACACACCCAGGACTGGTTATGTTTCAACTGACTGTATATCTCGGTCTGAATTCTGACTCAAAGCGTGCTTAAAACTTATCTGTCGGATCCTCTGTTACACTCTTCGTAAATATTAGGGAGAGAGATGATCTCTGTTATTGAAATGCAATGCGATTTGTACTTTGTACTGTTCTTGAATATAAGCTCTTTTTGAAATTTGAAAAATAAAAAAATACGCAATACAGTCACTTATCCCATAACTCACCTAATAACGGTACACTCGGGGGATCAGGTCACAGAGGATCTACTTGTAGGATAAAGCTGGAGGGTATAATATCAGCAGATGCACACTGGGACGAGCGCACAGAGGAGGGGGCGCAAGCGCCGACGGCGAGGGTGGGGGGCCCAGCAGCCGACGTCGTGGAGAGGGGGCCCAGCGCCGAACGGCGAGGACGAGGGGGGCCAGCCACACACGGCGAGGAGGGGGGTCCACAGCGCCGACGGCGGAGGAGGGGGCCCTGCGCCGACGGCGAGGAGGGCGGCAGCGCCGACGTCGAGAGGGGGGGCCAAGCCGCCGTCGCGCGAGGAGGGGGCCCAGCGCCGACGGCGACGAGGGGGCCCAGCGCTGACGGCGACGAGGGGGCCCAGCGCCGACGGCGAGGGGGGGGGGCGCAGTGCCGACGGCGAGGAGGGGGGGGCTCTGCGCCGACGGTAAGGAGGGGGCGCAGCGCTGACGGCGAGGAGGGGGCCCGGCACTGACGGTGAGGAGGGGGCCCGGCACTGACGGTGAGGAGCTGCCTGCTGCTGAGCGATGCTGATCTCCTGCCGAGCTGTCAGTGCGCAACCACCCCTTGACCCCACATACGACGTCGGCTTCATAGGAAGACGCTGCGCTACAGCTTCGGCCCTGCTACACTGCCTGTAATGTAGGGAAGTGCCTGCACCACCAGTCAGTTGACGGTTAAAACAGGGGCCGGGAAGGAAGGGAAAGCTCGGAAACTGGATGATCCACTCATGGGCGGGGAGGCCGCTGCAGGGGGGACAATGTGCTCTACCTGCCCAATAGGAAGACGCCCCGGAGAGAGGATAGAGGGGAGGAAGCAGAGAAGAGGATGCAGTATCAGGGCGGGAGCATGAGGGGGGGGGGAACAAGCAATGTGTGAGTCTTACTGTTCTCCTACAGGGGAGGGTTATACCAGGGGGTAATGGACCTGTTGGGTGACTATCACACTGTCACTGATAGGAAGTGCAATAGATTATGAACTCCTCACTGATCACATGACCTGTGACATATGGGAACAGGTCCTGGAGTGTATAGAGACATGGCGTACAGCCCACTCTATAACATTCACCACATTGCAGGGCCCCTACATAGTTCAGGGCCCTTTATACACCCACAGTGCGGGGCCCTACATAGTTCTTGGACCCAATTACACCACAGTTCGGGGCCCTGCATTGTTCATGGCCCAATATACACCACAGTTACGGGGGCACATACTTAGTTCAGGGCCCCCATTGATACACTCACAGTGCAGCCCTACATAGTTCATGGCCCACAAATACCCACCTGTGAGGGGCGACCTACATAGTTCATGGCACAAATTTACACCACAGTGCGGGGGCACTACATAGTTCTTGCCCCATATAGACACCAAAGTGTGGGGCCCTAATAGTTCATGATCAATATACACCACAGTGCAGTGCCCCTACATAGTATAACTGGGCCCAATTATACACCACAGTGTGGGGCCCTACTAGTTCATGGCCACATTATACACCACCAGGCGGGCCCTAACATAGTTCATGACCCAATAGTACTTCACTCTGTGCGGGGCCCCCAAATAGTTTCATGTCCCAAAATATACACCACAGCGCGGGGCAATACATAGTTTCATGGCCCCAATTACACCACAGTGCGGGCGCCTACACTAGTTCATGCGACCCTATATACACCACTGTGGGGGCCCCATACATAGTTCATGGGCCCCATTATAACCACAGTGGGGGCCTCTGCATGTTCAATGGCCCAATATACTACCACAGTGCGGGGCTTCTACATAGTAGTTCTTGGACTCATATAAGCCACAGTGCGGGGACCCTACATAGTTATGGCCCCCAATAATACAGGCGACAGTGCGGGTCCTTACATAGTTTTTGGCCCAATATACACACAGTGCTGGGGCCTCTAATAGTTCATGGCCCCAATTTACACCACCAGAGAGGGGCCCTACATAGTGTCATGACCCAATTTTCACCACAGTGCGGGGCCATCCTTACATTGTTCATGAGCGCCCAAGATACTCAACCCTCAGTGACGGGGCCCTAATAGTTTATAGCCCCAGTATACCTCCACAAGTGCGGGGCTCCTCCATAGTTCATGGCTCAATTACAGTACAGTGCGGGGCCCTACATAGTTCATGACCCAATATACACCACAGTGAGGGGCCCTACATAGTTCATGACCCCAATATACCACTAGTGCGAGGTCCTACTAGTTCATGGCCGCAATATACCACCCACTGTGCGGGGGCAGCTAATTGTTCATGGCCCCAATATACACCGCAGTGACGGGGCTGTCTACATTAGTGTTCATGGCCCCAATATACGCCACAGCGCGGGGCCCCATAATAGTTCATTGCACCATTATACACCACAGTGCGGGGGCCCCTACATATGTTCATAACCAATAATTTACTCAAACAAGGCGGAGGCCCTACATAGTTCATGGCCCCATATACAGCGCAGTGCGGGCAACCTACATGAGTTTCATGGCCCTCAATTTACACCACAGTGCTGGGGCCCTACCTTAGCTCATGGGCCCCAATATACTCCCACTGTGCGGGCCTCTACATAGCTCATGGCCCCAATTTACACACTGTGCGGGGACCCTTCATAAGTTCATGCAACAATATACAACTTGCGGGGCCCCCTACATAGTTCATGACCCCAATATTCACCACAGTGCGGGGCCCCTAAATAGCTCATTGCCCCAATATACACCCACATGCTGGGCCCTATCATTGTTTCATGGCTCAATATACACCACAGTGCGGGGGCCCCTAATGATCATGCCTCAATATACACCAAAGTGCGGACCAGTACATATTTCTGGTCATTATACACACTGTGTGTGGCCCCTACAAGTTCATTTGGCCATAATATACACCACAGTGGTGGGGCCCATACATAGTTAATGACACTAATTTAACACCACCAGTGTCTTTGGGGCCCCTACATAGTTCATGGCCCATATACACCCCTTTGCGGGGCCCTACTTAGTTAATGTCCCCAATATACACCACAGTGCGGGGCCCTAAATACGTCACTTGCCTCCATTATATAACCACAGTGCAGGGCATACATGTTAATGGACAATATTACACCACAGTGCGGGGACCTACATAGTTCATGAGCCCAAATTTACACCTCAGTGCGGGGCCCCTACATAGTTCTTGGGAACAATATACACCACAGTGCGGGGCCCCTACATAGTTCATGTCCCCCACCAATATACACCACAGTTCGGGGCCCCTACATAATTCATGGTCCCAATATACACCATAGTGCAGAGTCCTACATAGTTCATGTCCCCAATTATCACCACATGTGAGTGATTGGCTCCTACATAGTTCATGGGCCCCATTATACACACAGTGACGGGGCACCTAAATAGTTCATACATGAAAAACTTTAGACTTCGGATTCCAAACATATTGATCAAAAGATGTTTAAGCTGCCCACGACTTTCAACGTGATCTCAAAATCGGGCTGTCCTTATACTATCTTTACCTCTCTCAATAGAGCCAATTCCAGGCCTTCACTGGGTCATAACCGACCTCCATTATACAGAGAGAAAAAAATACAGAAAAACACCAGCTTGCAAGCTGCACTTCTTATGACAGCATGAGAGTGTCGGGAGGGTGCAGAAACCCAAAATGTGCAGCCACCCCTTCCTTCCCATTTAGGTTAAAATCAATGTACAACAAGTTCAACGTATGTTTCTGACACACAAAACATTTCTGAAACAAAAGTCATTCAAAACCTGTGTGCCACTGGCAGGGCTGCGGCAACACAAGTAATTATACTGTACACACACAGACCGCGCCATCGGCAAACTACTGCAAAAAAAAAGGGCCCAATACATACGTGGAAATACCTAAAGAAATTCATGGCCCCAATATACACACAGTGCGGGGCCACCTAATAGTTCATGGCACCATATATCAACCACAGTGCGGGGCCTCCCTACTATAGCTCATGTCCCGCAATATACACCACAGTGCGGGGCCCTAAATAGCTCAGTCCCAAGATACACCACAGTGCAGGGGGGTCTCCCATACATAGTTCATATCCCAATATTACACCACAGTTGCGGGCTGCCCTACATTAGTTATGGCCACTAATATACACCACAGTTCAGGGCCCTACATAGTTCATGGCCCCATATTCTCCCACAGTGTGGGTCCCTACAAAAAAGTTAATGGCCAATATAACCACTGTGTGGGGGCCCTACATAGTTTCATGGCCTATTTTACACCACAGTGCGGGGCTCATACATAAGTTCGATGGGCCTATATACACACACAGTGCGGTGGGCCCTACATTAGTTCATGGGCCCCGAATATAGAACCACAGTGCTGGCCCTCATTAGTTCATTTTGGCCGCTAATTAAAACCACACAGTGCGGGGACCAGCCTACTTGTTTTCAATGGCCACCAATATACACCACCGTGCGGGCCTTCTACATTGTTCATGGCCCCATTTTACACATCAGTTAGCGGAGGCCCCTACATAGTTAATGGCCCCAATTATTCTCCACGCAGTGCGGGGCACCTACGATAGTTCATGGCCCCACATATAAACCACAAGTGCGCGGGGCCCCTAACCTAGATAAAAATTATAAAATTCATGGCCCTAATATTACACCACTCTGCTGTGGGGCCCTACATACTTCGTGGCCCCAATATACCACAGTGCGGGGCCCCTAGATAGTTACATGGCCCCATATATACGCACTCAGTTCTGAGCCCTACATAGTCATGGCCCGCAATTAATACAACAATGCGGGGCCCCGCTACATAGTTCACTGGCCCAATATACACCACAATTCGGGGCCCTACATAGTTTCATGGACCTCAATAAACACACAGTGCGATTGCCCTCCATTTAGGTTTCTTTTCATGGCCCTAATAACACCACGAGTGCGGGGCCCTACATAGTTCCATTGCGCCCCAATTTTATCCAACAGTTCTCAAGGGGCTCCCTACATGTTTTGGCCCCACCCAATTTTACTCCACATGTGCGGTGGCCCCTACATAGTTCCATGCCCCATTATACTCCACAGTGCAGGGCCCCTAAGACTATGTTCATGGTTCCTAATATTACAACCACAGGTGCGGTGGCCCTATGTAGTTCATGGCCCGCAAATAAACACCACAGTGCTGGGGCTATCTACATAGTATGGCTACGATTAAAACCACAGTGCTGGGCCACTACATAGTTCATGGTCCAAATAAAAACACGCCATCAGTGCGGGGCCATACTTAGTTCATGGCCACAATCACATACACACAGTGCGTGGGCCTCTTACATAGTTCCATGCCCCAATATACACACAGTGCGGTTGGCCCCAAATAGTCATGCCCCGCATTTTACGCAAAGTGCGGGACGCCCTACATATTCTTGCCCAATATCAACCACCAGTTGCGGGCCCTTCATAGTTTCCATGGCCCCTATATACACCACAGTGCGGCGGCCTAACTAGTTCATGGGCCCAATATAACTACAGTGCGAGGGGCCCCTAAGTTAGTTCATGGCCCCATTATCCACCACTGTTCGGAGCCCTACCCTACATAGTTGTCATCGGCCCCATATAAAACACAATGCGGATAGCCTAATAGTTCATGGCCCCAACAATACACCATCAAGTAACGGTGCCCTACATTGTTTCATGGCCCAATATACTCACAGGGCGGGGGCACCATACATAGTTTCATGCCCCCAATATACTCCACCAGTGCGGTGTCTCCTTACTAGTTCATGGCCATAATATACACCTCACTCAGTGCGGGGCCCTACCATTGTTCATGGCCCCAATATTACCTCCACAGTCGGGGCTCACCCGTACGCATTGTTCATTGGCACCCAATATACTCCACATTGCGAGGGCCCCCTACATAGTTCATGGCCCCAATTATACTCCAAAGTGCGGGCCCTACATAGTTCATGGGCTATTACACACAGTTGCGGGGCTACTATGTAGTTCAGGCCTCCCAATAAACACCACAGTGCGGGGCCGCTACATAGTTCACGGCCCAATATAGCCATTTACTGTGAGCTGCTCGGCGGGCTACCTACATTAGCCTTCATTTAAGGCATCCGGGTAGATAATAAACCACAGTGTGGTTGGCTCGACGTACATAGTGAGTAATAGTTCGCAAGGATCCTCGCAACTTGTCTGATTTAGGAGTGATGTCCTGGGACAGTTAGGAGAAGACCTGATTTTTCTGGATGTCCCGGGGATCCAGCTCTGAATTCCCGGGTCTGTGCTGTACATGTCACTATTTGTGGGAGGTGCATGCAGTGGCCGCAGTCACTGGCCGTCTGTCTGCAACGCTCTTCATGACAGCCAGCGCGTATTACAGAGGAAAATGATGTCACTATCTTTTCTTCCATGGTCCATAACCTGGATAACCCAGTCCTCCATTATTCTCAAGCTTCCAGGAAAGTTGAGTGGCGCCATCCCCTGCAGCAGGCACCTTGCTTTTCTGGATGCCTGCTGCGGGAGATGTCACAAGGTTTTCCAGATGCTGGACAGACTATTATTCGGCCAGGAAGCGGAGGTGACTTCCGAGAACAGGCATTCAGAAAGCTATGTGCCCTCTGCTGAGAGACTGGGTGTACACTCTGATTTAATAGTTGCCTGCTGTTGGATGTACACCAGCTTTCCCAGGCTCTGAATAGGCTATTGATTTCAGGAAAAAACTTGGTAAATGCCCCTGTTGTAGGGGGGTTCCTGCATTTTTTTACGGTGTCTGCTATTGGACTACGGTGGAATCGCAGTGTGTGCATCGGATTATTTCTGATAATAGATGTGTGGTGAGAAAGGAAGGAGGTGTCGGGTTCCTGTTTTTCTGTTTTTTATTGAATTGATGTCTTCCAGTGATAGTAATAATAGAGGGAATGTGACAGACTCCTCCATTACTAGCACCGCGGCGCTTGGTGTTAGCATGAGCGGTGTTGTTTGGCTCAGCGCTCACTCTCTCAAGGGCATGACGGAACGCTAACATGTCTATAGTGTGTTATGTTATGTTATGAAAACTTTATTTTGGTATTTATTACATACTTATTGTAAAAGTTCACCCGCGATATTGTGTTTTTTAAATAATCTTTATTTCATCCCTTCTTAGGGGTAAGTCAGATTTTTTTCCACAAATGGGTTTTCTGGAGGAAAAAGGCTTTCAGAAATTTCTTTCAGATTATACCAAAAAAAGGGGACAAAGGGCACTTTATACGTCTAGTTTATACGTGTCCCCTATTTCCCCCAGTACACAAATGAAAAAACCCGGGGTACTAGGAAGAGCTGTTTTAAACCGGTAGAAGCGGAAACCCCTTTATGTGTGGTTCCCCCGTGAAAAAAAATCCCAAACAATTTTATATCTAGTCGGGGGCTCACAGATGGCCCAAAAGGGATATGATTAAAACTTTAATTTCGCAAGCCCCAAAACCCAAATTGTAAATGCTCCCTTTTATAGGAAGTTTGCACAGCAGGAGATGTGGACACCTCAGAAAAAACCCTCTTTTCCCCAATTAAATTAGCAATGAACAAATTTTCCCCCCTCCCAAACCCCAAGTTCCCAAAAAGACTTAAATTTTTTCCCAAACCCCCGGGCCAATTTTCCGATGGCGATCCGTTAAAAAATGGTCCATGGGGATTCTTATCTTTAAAAAAAAATTGGAAACCCCCCGCCACACCCAAAAAAACTCCCTTTGCTTGCATGAGGCAGGGGGACCGAAAAACCCAAGAAATGGCCCTTTGGGAGTCCATAGGTTGGGGGTGTCTGAAAAAAGGGGTTTTGTTTTGGTTCAGAAAGGTTTCTGTTTGGGGGGGAAAATCGGCCCCCGGTTTTGGGTCCCAATGCCCTCCCGTGTTATGGTCCATTTTTTTTGTTTCTGTCAGAAATTGCATGGCCAGAAATGGGAGGAGTTCATAGACCTTTCCCAAGGGGGTGTGTGGGGGCGTGGGGGGCTGAAAAGTGGGCTGCCCCCTCACAGATATAAGCGGGACCCGGGGTTTTGGCTCAACGTTGATCCTGGGGGGGGGTACCAAAGAGCTTTTCCCAGGGGGCATCCACACACAAAAGCCAGGCCAAATAACCCCCCCAATGCGGGCCCAAAGCCCAAGTGCCCCCAAAAGGAAACCGGAAAATTTTTTCTGTTTTTTCTGAAACCCCAAAACTTCCCCCTTTTTTGATAGTATCAGGCTGCAGCTGTTGGTTTAACCTTGGTGGTTTTATGGAATTTGGGGGGTTTCCCCCAGCATTTTTTTTAAAAAATTTTGTTCTTGTTTTAGTTTTTTTTAATAAAGGATAAAAAACAGCCAGGTTGAAAGGCTGCGGGAAATTTTTTTATTAAAAGATGTGAAGCTTAAGGGAATTTTGGGGCTTTTTCCCACCCTAAAAATCCCAGCCGGGGAGCCACCCTAAAAGGGCGGGACCTGACGGTTCCCTTTTGGCTTTTTTCCCAGTGCCTTGGTGCGTTGGGAAACCGGGGTTTTTAAAAAAAGTGCCCAGGGGGTTTTTGTTTTCATGCTTGTGGTAAAAGAAAATTAAAAAAAAAAATTTTGTTTTTACCTATAAATTTTCAGGTTTTTTGCCGCAAATTTTTTCAGGGTTTCAAAAGGAAAGTACAAGAAAAAGCACCCCAAAAAACCTGCGGGGCAATTTTTTCCCGAGTTTTTACAATCCCCCAAAATGTGGTCAAAAAGTAGGTTTAGGCACGTGGTGAGTCTCAGAAGGGAAGGGCACTATTTGGCTTTGGAAATCCCAGAATAAGTTGGTTTGGGTTTGGGAAAGGCCCCTTTCATGTTACATGAGTAGACCCCAAACCAGGTTTCCCAGAAAAGAGGAAATCCCCCAAAAAGTGACCCAATTTTTTAAATTTAATTCTCTAAAATAAATTTTCATCTGGGGGGGTTTTAGTGTGTATTTTGACCCAAAATGTTTTTTCCAAAAAAAATTTTTTTAAAATAAAGGTAAAAAAAAAAGAAAAAATTTAGTTTTTCCCTTAAAAATTGTTTCATTTTTCCCCCAAAATTTTTCATTTTCCCCAAAAAAAAATGGAGGAAAAAAAACCCCCAAAAAACCTGTTGCCCAATTTCTTTGAGTTAAGGCATTTTATCCCTTTATGGGTCATAAAGTATTTTTGGGGGCCCACTTTGGTGTTTTCTGAAAAGGGAAGGAGCACTATTTGGTTTTTGGGGTGCAAAAAAAGCTGGATTGGTGGGGGGGCCCTCATTTTGGGCTTTAGTGGGCCCAAACGCAAGTTCCAAAACAGAGGAAAAAAACCCCCAAAAAAAGTGCCCCCTTTTTTGGGAAAACCCTTCCCGTCGGGAGAATTCATTGGGGGTTTATAATGTGCATTTTGACCCCCAGGGGGTGTTTTATGTAGAAAAAGGAATTAGAGGGTTTTAAGGGGGAAAAAAAAAAAATTTTTCCTTTTTTTTCCCCGCCCTTTTTTCCCCAATATCAGGGGACGCGCCTTGTGCAAAAGTGAAAATTTTTCATTTCTAATTTTTTTTGCCATGATCCCCGTTTTTGGGTCCCCCCCACATGTCCCCTGGGTTTTGGGCCCGGGCCCCCCCCTGCTACACCCCAAAAAAGGGAAAATAGCGCCCTCTTGCCTGGACACCCTTATTTTCCCGGAATTACGGGGGGGCAAGTCCCTGTTCCATTGCCCCTTTCCCTGTGATGTGAACTAAAGAAAAATGAAAAAAACCAAAAGGGGCCCCCCTTTTTAAAAAAGTTCACCCCAAAAAGGGAATTTTTAAAAAGGGGGTGTCATTAAAAATTTTTTTTGACCTGACAAGTGTTTTTTTAAAATTAATTCCCAACATTTTTTGTGCATTATAAAGGTGGAAAATTACAAACTGCAATTACCGGGGGACCCGTGTTTCCGCACAATACAATCTATAAAGGGTTTCCCGGTGCTTCTGGGAAAACGGTTTGAAAGTTTACAAAGAGTATAAAAGAAAGCTACAGCCAGAAATTTCCATGGAGGAGGGGTGCAGTGTGGGAAAACTGTATGCGGGGGCCGGGGGCTCTCGGGCAGGTCCCCAAAATGGGAAGTTGTGTTTTTTCTCCTTTTGAAATCACACTCTCCCCCATTTTTTTGTGCCCTTCCCCTTTTTACCTTGGAGGGGATTTCTTTTAGGGAAATGTCCCCGGGTACAAAAACAGGGGACGTCAGAACCAAAAAGTGTGGGGCCTCTCCTGGTTCCCAATAACCCAGCCCCTGTTTTTCCTTCTTTGGAAGGAAAATTAAATGCCCAATGCGGGCATGTACAACGAAAGAAAAAAAGGTTGTACATCCCCAATCTCCCAAAATTTGTGCCCCGGGCAGTTCTTGTTTACCACATTTTTGGTTTTTCCCCGTGTGGCAATGTACAGCTTAAAGCACGGGTCCGACAGGTCAAACCCCCCCAAATTGTCTGATTGCAATCCCTAATAAATTTGGGTTTGTGGGCGACTGAAATGGAAAACCTTGTAAAATTGGGCAGGGGTAGTGCTGGGCCCGGGGACTGTGGTAAATTCAATAAATTCTCGGGGTTACCCCTTGTATTTGACCAGCAGGGTCACCCACTAGAAACCGTTTCTCCCCTTGGGAGCTTTTTACACAAAAAAGGGTTTGGGAGTCCCCAAAAGGTTCTTGAAACCTTGTCCCACAGGCTGCTGTACGTCAGCCCCGGGCCAGGACTTAAAAGTGGAAGGTGATGAAAACAGTTACCCCATGAAAGGGGGTTTCACCTTTATCCAACAGTGGGTGCCCCCAAAAACCCCCACACAATTTTTCCCAAAAAATTTTTAGGGAAGGGGGCCATTTGGGGTACTTTTTGGGCCCTTGCCCTTTCCCCCTCTTTAAAACCCGGGACGCCGGGGGGTGTCCCCAAGGATCCTCTCACTTAGTTGTATATTTTTACCCCAACTGCGCTCTTTTACAAAGGGCTCTACTGGGGGGAATTTTAAGGCTCCCCTTTTGAAATGTAAGGGGGGACATCCAAAAAAATTTTCATTTTCGGGGTTTATAGACCATTTAAAAAATTTGGCGCTGAAATGGGTGATTTCTCTTATACAAAGATGCCACAAACCACTTTTCTGTGATTTTTATAATTTTTTCCCTACTTTAATTGCTTTTTGTACGTACACACACTGTACGCAATTAATACTTTTTTCAAAACAAAAAATTAAACCCTTTTTGGGGGATTTCCAGATGCAAAGTTACCAATAAAACAACCCCCAAACAAAACCTAGCGCATGAGGGGGGTGGTTTCTGGTTTCAAATTGATATAATTTGGCGTACAAAGGGGGCCAATAAATATAGATCTGTGCAATTCCCCAAAGCATTATATGTGGCTTTTCTGCATGCTGGTGTGAATAGGTGTTAAGTTGGTGTGAGTTTTTCATCTTTTTCAAGCATTAGCTGCCCTGTGATTTTTTCTAGTTAGCATAAAGGCCCGAAATTGTGCTTTCGGGTCCAGTTTAGTTTGGCCCTTGTTTCTTTGGGAAAAAGCCTAAGACCTGGAGTGTCTTTTCAAATCAAAAACACCTACTTCCTTAGGGGCCTCAAAAATGTGCTCAAACATCACTGAACCATTGCTGTCACTCTTCTTGTCTGCTTTTGCTGAGGTGACATCTCTCCCAACCCCCGGGGCCCCCCTCCTTTACTGCTCCCCCCCCCTCCTTCCCCTGGAAAACCCGCTAACCCTTTTTGTATTCGTTTTCGTCTTTTCCTGCCCCTTTTAAATGTGCGTGTGGAAAACCAAATCTGTCTGTAATAAACTCATTGGGCCCCCACCTGTCCCTCTCCCAAATCTCTCAATCTCCCAGCTCTCACAGAAACATGGCCCAGCAATCAGACCACTGTTTCCCTTGCCCTCCAGCTATAGCGGCCCTACCTTCACCCCAACCCCCGATTGAGAACGGATTGGAGGAGTTGGCGAATTTTTTCAACCACACTGCACCTATCAGTTCATTCCTCCCCCCACCTTCCCCCACTTTCCCCTCCTTTTTAGGTCCACCCCTCAGACTCTTTCGCCCTTTCTCTCCCCGGACCCCGGTGGTTTTGTGTATGGGGCCCCCGGCTCACCCAGTTTTGGGTCATTTTTTCTGCCTGGTTCCCCAATTTCTTCTTAAACCCAAAATGCCCAACTCATCAGGTTTTTTTCACATCCCCATTGACGACCCCCATTTTCCTTTGCTTCTCAGTTTTTTCACTAACCCTTCCCCCGGCCTCCCAAAATTTTCAGCTTTCCCCCCCGCAAGGAGGGAACTCTTTGTCTGGTTTTTTTGTGTTTTCCCAATTCTAGCCCCTTTAAATTTTCCCCTTTAGCTCTCTCTGTCCAACCCTTATCTCCTTACATATAATTTCACTCATCTCACCTGCCGTCACACTTTTAGAAAATATCCCCTCCATTAAAATCAGGAACTTACAGACCCAACAATCCCCACACCCCAATTCCTCTGTCCCCCGTTTTGACCCGCGGGTCAAACAATTAATGAAGTCTCTGAACCCCTGGACTTTCTGGCCCACTCACACATCCTGATGCCGCGCCTTGGCCAGACCCCAGACTCACCCTTGCAACGTGTTCCCGGTGTTCTAGCATTGGGAGAAGTCAAAGTCCTGCAGACTTTCTCACTTATATTTATGACTGCCCTTTACCCTGTGAAACAAGAAAATTTTTTCACCCCCCCCCCTGTCAACCCTTTCCAAAAAAAAAAGCATGTTTGAACCACCCTTCCCTTCTCAGGCCCCAAAGCTCAGGCTCCGGCCTGACCTCTGTGCTGAAGCTGGCCACTCACTTCAAAGGAAAACTGACAGGAAACCGCAAAACATTTTTTTCTTTAAACCCCAAAACGTTCCCACCTGCCCCTCCCCCACACATCCCCCGCTGCTCTCAGCCTTGACCTGACGACCAAAAAAAGGCCCCAGGTTCCCCTGTCTTATCGCCCACCACCCGTCTTGTGACCC